>JAIUND010001991.1:0-27216 GCA_034699125.1 Gisinianus flammeolus | reverse complement strand
CCGGCTGTTCTACAGATTATCCAGCGATTCTATAGATTATCCGGCCATTCTACAGATTGTCCGGCCATTCTATAGATTATCCAGCGATTCTATAGATTATCCGGCCATTCTACAGATTGTCCGGCCATTCTATAGATCATCCGAATCTACACATAGACCCTAACATATAAATTTTGTAAACCTTATCACCAGCCTGGTTTTCTTCGTTACTGTCCAAATATTGTGTAAGACTTGAGATTTCCATGCCAATTCCATTGTAAGTTTTGTCGCATCGACTTGTGAACCACCATCTTCATCTTCATGAGAATGGAGATGGAGATATGAAAGTGAACAAGGGAAAGAAAAAGAAGAAAAGGGAAAAGTGTGGAAAGAAATGCGTACAGACTACAGACAGATTCAAGATGTACACAAGTTTGAGCTCCAGAAAAAATGAAGCCTTTTTTCCTCTAGAATCTCGACTCTCTCGCTCTCTGTCTCACTCAATCTCTTCGTCTTCTTCTTTCTCCTCTTCTGTGGATGTAAAAACTTTTGATCTTCATCTCTTGTAATCCTGATCTCTCGATCCTCCGTCGATCATCATCATCATCTTGGAAAAAAGACGAGAGAAATCTCAAGTTTTTTTTTGTTCCAGAGTACATAGACAGAGAGAACCTGTGTGAGTAAATTCTTCTCATGCTTCCCAGAGCGTAGGATGAGCTTGTTCTTTTTTCCTTGTTATCTTAAGGAAATGTCTCAACTCTCCATTCTCTCTCTCTCTCTTTCTCCTTTTGCTCTTTCTCGCTCACTCTCTCAACTTTTTGACATTCAACTTGACTTGACTTGACTTGACTTGGCTTTGAGATCAAATTGGCAATATGTTGTGACAAGCAGAAAAAAAGTTGACTGTCGAGTGATTTGCGATTAGCGACTCGGCTTATGCCTAATGGCAACGCATATTATTAACTTTAGTGTTTACTTTGCTTCACTATTACTCTCTTTCCTTCTCCAACCTCTTACCCGTTACAAAACGCACTTTTTTTATTCTGCACCCACCTCCGAATTCTCAATTCTAAACTCTAAACTCTACACGTATTTCATCTTTGTCTTTTATTCTTCTTCATCTTCTTCTGATTTCTCAGTCTAATGGCTGCGTCTGATTTTGTTTTCTTATATTCTCAACCCATTCCCCATGTTTCCCTTCAATCTGTAATACTGGAGCTCTCCTGATATATCATTCAAAAAGGCAGAATTCATTGGGATTTTTCTAACTGTTGTCTTGACAGACTCATTCGAAAATGGTGCTGCTGCTGCTGCCTCATCCAAAACCCATTCGTCTTCCTTTGCCTCAGTTGTTTTCAACAGAAAACTCCCGTTCACTTGACTCTTTTTCAATCAGGAAATTCAGGCACCCAGGCATCACATCTTATTGCCAGCCGACACACACACACACACACACACACACCCAGGCAACCAGGAAATGGCAGTACATAATTTTGTTCCATTCCTGGTTGCCTTCGAGTAGTCGGTTATTTCAATTGAGAAGGCGGAAGAGAAAGCAAACGAAAAAAAGAGGACCAACCTATAAACTACACGAAGGGAATGAACAGGGCAGATTTATAATGCATTGGAGTGGGAGCGAGATCATGATTGATAGTTGAAGAGGCAATCAGCATTGGGGAGAGAGAGAGAGAGAGAGCCTTCCCACCCGTTTCATGCATACGGAGAAAAAAACGTGAGTTTCAGAGTTTGAGGGTTTCTGTTCTTCTATGCCTTTTTACCCTGTCAGACAAAGAGGGTAAAAGCAGGGGACAGAAAATGTTGGAGAAAGTGAGAGAGAAAGTATGATAATAATATTATGCGTGGAAAGTATTTGTGAATGTGAATGGGAATGTGATGCATATGGAGATGACAGATGAAAAGAATAGGAAATATGCGAACGAGAACGAGAACGAGAAAGAGAAAGAGAAGGAGGAAAGGAGAGAGAGATTTTGTAGTTTTTACTTGGGTTCTGTGATGGTGGTGGTGGTGTGCTGGCGGGTGGCTCCATGATGTTTCGACGTTCACGTCAACGGTGGATGAAACAAATGTAAATTTCTGAAAGAATGAATGAATAGAAATTTTACACACACATGAATTGTGTGAGTTGAAGTTGAGGTAGATCTTTGTCCCTAGTGAGTTTCAATGTACAGTATGCAGTGCGGTGTGTACAGTGTACAGTGTATCGTACGTACACACACACTCTCTCTCTCTTACTTTACACGCACATTTTCCTCTCTCTCTTCCCCCTATATAAATTCATACTTTCATACTCCACATATCATATCACATTCACAATGCATTCTGCCTGTCTGTTTTTTTGGGAATGAAACTGAAATTTTCTCATTTCCAACTCGAATTCAAAATTCTTGTATAGACTAGAAAGAAGAGAGAGAAACACACACACAGAAGTAGACAGACGCTGGGATTCTCGCAATGTGCATGTGTAAATGTATGAATATCTGAAGAGAGAGAGCGAGAGAGTGTGTAGATGTGAAGCATTGTGTGAGACTCATCTCGTAGTGGAAACACGTTCTTTCCTTGCCACTGTATCTCTCTCTTTCCGTATTATATGAGCGAGTACAATATGAATTACACAGCATGTACGTACAAGAAGTTAAGAGATTGTTATGATATATTTTGACAGCACCTATTTTTATTTTTCACCGAGGGTTCTCTTTTTCTTTCTCTTTCTCTCTCTCTCTTTCAGTTTCCTTTTCTCCAGATACTTTTGTCACATCTCATCCTTTACAATGCACTGCAACCAAATACAACGCATTTCAATGACATGTTCTTCCCATTGCACTCTCCTTCCATGTACATAATAAACATGTCCAAATAGCAAATACAAATACAACGACCAGAATTTCCTTTCTCTTTTTTTTCTCTCTCTCTCTGCGTTATGAATTGTGATTGTGATTCAGGAAACAAATAGGAAAACATCTCGCTAGTGAATGTGAAAAGAGGAGAAGGAACAACGAGAAAGGCGGAAGGAAGAAGGAAAGACGAATATGAATATTCAACCAGGCGTATTATGATTGTGATAAATCTGAGAGCTTCCAAACAATCATAGAAACGTTAGAGCTCTCTTTCTCTCTCTCTCTACTTCTTTTCATCTCGAAATTGGAAAGGAAAGCAACTTTTCAAGACTTCAAACCAAGTCCAAATCTATCGTATATCTATATGTACATTGAAACAGAACATATATAAAGAGCCCACTTCAATTTTTACGACTCTTCCTGTTACACTTTTAATCTGATAGAAAGCTCACTTCCTCAAATTAAGTAAATTAATTCCTTGTTGTTTTCTGTTTCGGGTTCTGCCTGAAAACCCGGATATCACATGGAAATTGGCATGTTCAAATCAAGTTCAAATCAATATCTGTATGTTTGAGGTGGGAATGTGTGAAATTGGAGGTGAGAAGGGGATTTCGTACATAACAAGATGATTGTGGTGAAGATTGTGATTGTGATTATGATTGGATTGGAAATTCTCTCCTTCTCCTTGATTCTCTGTGTATTGAGGAGTGAAAGGAGAAGGAGGAGAAGGGACAGGAATATGGGACTTTGTGGTAAACATAACATAACCGTATATAGTTCGGATTTGTCCCATAAAGCGGATGCATTCCATTTCAATGTCTTCTCTCTCTCCAACTCTCAAACTCTCAAACTACTGGAGTAAGTAAGCGTGGTGAGGTTACAGATTGTTTCTCCTCTGTCTGAATCTGAATCTGAATCTGAATGCACCTACTCCCAGCTCAAATGCGAGGGATATCTGTGAAGAGAGAGAGAGAGAGTGCAGTTTCAGTTTTCTCCATTCACACACGCACAAACACAAACACATACACAGATACAGATGTAGGTGTTTACTCGATATCATCCCATTCCACGTCGTCTGTCTCGAGATATGACATAGATATATATATACGTACGATATGAATGAAGGCGGTGGAAGTTACTCTAGAAGTGGAGAAGAGACGGAGAGAGAGAAGCGACATTGAACTATTTAGAAGTTGCTGCGTTATGCTGAGTTTTTGGGTCCCAGATGGTCGTAATCTAGAAACCAGGGGGTCCCTCCGCCTCCTCCTATTTTATGGGCTTAGATTGAAAACTTTTTTTTTATTCCTTTTTTCGCTCCCACTTTTCGAGAGTAAGAGTGAGAGTGAGAGTGAGATCGATCCTCGTAGAACGTAGAAATTTCACTATAAACTCAGATTCTCTCTTTCTCTCTCTCTTTCTGTCTTTCATCCCCGTTTACATCTACATTCTACTCATCGCCCGCACCAGCAACATGAAATACTTTATCCTCATTCTCAACACCGGCGTCTCTCTCTCTTTTGTTTGTCTCATTTCTTCCCTTCGTTTATGTTTACGCCATTTGGGATGCTCATGATGTGTTGTCGTCCTCGTCGTTTCATGGGACATGTGCACGTTTTCCTCTCACTTCCGACGCACTTGCATCATCCCAATTTATTACCAATACATATTATTCGACTTCTCAACGTGAATACTTTTTTTTACAATTTACAAACACGGGATTCCTCTAGTAAATATTTCTACTCATCATATATATATACAATGCAGGAAAAAGTTCAAACGGAAAAATGTTCAAAACAGGAAAACGCCCTCGCTTTCACTTTCCCAATTCATAGATATAATTTTAATAGTGTACCAAATGCATGTCTGTCTGTATTCTGTATGCAACAGTTCATCCTTCCCTTGCCTCACGACTTCAGAATTCCCGAATTGAAATGAAACTCTTGAACTTTACACCCCCAAGAATGATGAACTCATTAATGCTGTCATTTCTCATATCACCCCCACCCTCATCATTCCATCACTTTCCCATTCCATTTGTTCAACTTTAACTTGTCCTCATTCTTCCCGGATGACGATGACAAGGACGAGGACTCTTCCTTTTCCTCTTCCTCTTCCTCTAAAAAAAAGACTCGATAGTGAAAGTGGTGATGGTGGCCGTGACGTTTCTATAACAACAAACAAGGAGAGCGTTATTCTAGTGTCTTGGTGAGATTTTGGGCTTGAGGATTTTGGATTTCAGAGAGTTAGAAAGCTCAAATAAACCAAAGGAAACCAAGGCAGAGAGTGAAAGTCAAAAGTCAAAGGCTCAAAGAAGTGTGAGCTTTTTTTTCACTGTACAACTTTAGTGTAATGTAATGTAATGCATTTACTGTGTAGATGCAGACAAACGGTAGGTCCGTGTGAGGACTAGCAAATGGAAACGAAAACGAATGCTGAAAGGAACAGAGGAACAGAGGGAAAGAGAGAAAGAGAGAGAGAGAGAGAGGAGTGGAAGCGGATTTTACAATTATTTAGAGAAAGTCGAGAGGCCCATTAAGTTCAAGTGACTGGAGGGTTTACTTCGACTTTAGTCACTTTATGGATGGGATGAGATGGTCGATTGGATATGTTGTTGGTGTGTGTGGGATAATAGCACGAGTATCATTAGAATCAATAAATGAGACAAGTCCCTGTTGACTGTCGACTGTGAGTGTAAATCTCGCTCACTCACTCACTCACTCTCCCAACTCAACCACCAAATACCAAATCCTCCATAGTCTTATTGTTAGTCCCATTTCATGCCACTTACGTACGTGTAGTTGTAACTGTAGCTATGTGTGTGTAGTAGCAAGTAACGCAAACATACATTAAAAACCGCAAAACTCAAAAGGAAAACTGAAAGGCACCGTGCTCGTCATTGTATTGTATCTGTATTTGTACATGGTTGAAGTACACACGGGACAAATGTATACCAATAAGACTGGAAATTCGTATGGAAACTCGTGAAGTCGGGAGTAACTCTAAACATTACACACTCTGACGACTTTCCGAGTTCAAAACTGTGTCTGTAAACTTGAAATGCCAAACTGTAATCGTAATTTGGATTTGGATTTGGATTTGAATTTGGTATTCGTCCGTATAATCTTGGAATATGGAGGACTCTCTCTCTGTCTATATTTTCAGAGTAAGTGTATATATGTACCTTAGAATCCGTACAATACAATGTAAATACAATGGGGCATTGAGACGGGACATTTTACTAGATTGCATTGAATCTTTTGTTTGTACATGTACACAAAGTACAAGCCCATTGGTGAAATCTTCAAATTCAAATTCAAATTCAAAACAATAATATAAAATACAGAGTATACAGAATACAGAGATACACCTAAAGTCACTTTCATTTCCTGCTCTCTTTTCCCCAATTGATTATTTCAATAGTACAAAAGACCATCCGCCTCAACTCATTCCCATTCAACAATTCATTGAGCTACTCTCAAAGTCTACAGAGAGTGAGTTTTGTTTCCATTCCAATTCAAGTCCACTCCCATCACAAAAAGGTTTTCCCCAATGTACGATACATTTACCCGTTTTTTATTCGAATGGTGATGAAACCAACTTCTGTAAAGTTCTAAAGTTATTGCGCATTGTTTTGTTTAGAATAAAATACAAAGGACTTGGTATTATTCGAAGTTTTTATACAGCATCATTTAAATCCACATTTGATTTTGCTTTGGTACATGGAGCTCTTATTTTTTTAGATATTTGAGGATTTCTGTATTTCTGAAGATCTGGAGTGTTTGGCCTTTTGTGTACGGGAATAATATTTTCCGAGTTGGGATCTGCATTGCAGGATAATTGAGCAGCGTACCGTAGAATTTCACTGTCATTGTCATTTGGGTTGTTATCATTAGCATTTGTCATGCACCATTTGTACGAGTTGGACTTTCGAGGAAAGTTCCATAATTTCTATGGATTTTACACAGACCTGTAGACTGAGCGAGATAATTAAACCATTTACGCACGACCAACTAGAAAATAGGCACACTTCACCCCATGAAATCAAAACAGACTTAATATACAGAACTGATACATACGAACATACGATACAAAGTGCCTAAAAGTACCCAAAAGAATTATGTATTTACATATTTGTTTGTGTGTGTGTTTGTTTTTGTAGGTGAAAGTAATGTTGAAAGTGTGCGACGTGGCCGAGGAAGTGAGTGGAACGGGGATCCTTGGAGTGGACCAGAGAAAAAAGCAAGTAACTTTAATTGATCCAGGAGGAAACACACCAGCTGGGATTACACCAGAGGAACGACGAGTCGGGGTTTCTGCACCCAAAATGTTCGCTTTTGATGGGATCTTTGGGGAAGACGACGATCAGGTATGAATTATGAATTTGTTTTTGCTCAATATGTACACGCATTTTTTATTACTTCATCCATCTACTTCTACTTCTACTTCTACTCTTGTTTACTTGCATTCCCATTCTCCATTTCCTATTCACCTATGCCAGTCGTTGTTTGATATCATTTTCCCCATTGTCCTTTTTGTCATGAACTGGAAAAGCGCAAACGTTTTCTCTCTCTCTCTTTCTATTTCTCTCTCTCATATTATCAGTATAAGAATCACAATCAGAATCACACACTAATAATGGCATCTGCAATATCCCACGGACCTCTCTCCTACGCGTTCTGAATCCTGTTATGTTATCATGTCGTATCGTCGATTACTTTACGATCTCACATCTACCGATTACAGAGACAGAAACTATTTCTCTCTCTCTCTCTCTTTCCATCATATCTTATTACGTGTACATATTTACACATGACAAAGTCATATTCGTATAGTTTCACAGTGGAATATCGAGTAGGGAATCATGGGGAAGTACATATGGACAAGTTATAAAGGGAAGCCGAGAGAGAGAGAGAGAGAACTGATGGTGAGCTGCCAAGCTCTAGCTAAAAGCTGACTAGGATTTGATTTGATCAAGGAAGGCGATCAGAACGTCTGAAAAGCCCGAGAAAATCCCATATGATTGGATAACGTTCAGTTCTCTCTCTCTCTCTCTCTCTCTCTCTCTCAAGTGAAGCCCACACACAGTCAAAGTCAAGTCTGATACAGAAAGTGAAACAGAGAGAGAGAGAGAGAGAGAGAAAGGACGGGAAACTAAAGAGAGAGAGAAAACACCGCTTGCACTTTTACTCGTACAGCCGGAAAGAAACGATGGAATTGTGCGTGTAATAACAGCAACTCATATCATGATTTTCCCTTCTTCCGCCGCTTGCTCTTTCCTCCATATCTTTTCCTTTTCCCTCCCGCTGTCTCTCCTTTTCCTTCTCCTTCTTTCTTTTTCTCTTTCGTTTTTCCCTCATCTTTTTCATTTACATTGGCGTACACCACCACGAGGACTGAAACTGAAAAGTTATTGAGGTTCATCTTCGATTTCTATTCCTTATGGAGATTTGACTTCTATTTCCTCTTTTGAATTTGAATTTGAATTTGAATTTGAATTTGAATTTATTCTGCAATATTTACATTTACCGTAAACTTGGTGGAGAGAAGGGAAAAGAAGGAAAGGGAATTTGAAGTTGCCATTATTAAACCGTATTATGAACGAGACTAGACAATTTAATATTATGATCATAATAATAATACAAAATGGAGGAGTGAAGGAAGGTTTTATGGACAATCCACAGTATTTGAATGGGAGATGGGAATGCTCGCCATGTGAATGGGAAATCAAATCTTTTGTTTCTTTTTCTCATCTCCTCATAATATTATTACATTATTTTATGTTCCAAAAAAGAGATCTGCTCCATTCCATTCTATTTCAATCCATTCATCATCATGAACGTGTGCAGTTTTATGGCCTTTCACAAACAGCTGGCGATCGCGAGTCAAAAGAAGACAAGCAAGCAAAATCGGCCGAATGTCGAAAGCTGAAACTCAAACAAAAAAAAACCAGCCTTGTGCTTTTCCTTTGCTTTCTCTTTCGTCTTTATTGTTTCACCGCTCTCTCTCTTTCTGTTTCCATGTGCATTTTCTATCACTGTCACCTTATGCAACGGTCATAAACTGGATTCTTTTTTCTTTTTTATCTTATTAACCATTTTATCTACAGTTTAATGACACTAATGGTCAGAGCCAGTTGTCAGTGACCATATGCATTCAATTATTCCACACTTGACCGATTCCCAAACTCAATGGTCACATTTGACATTGACAAAATGGAAATCCACTACTAAATGTGTGTGTAATTTAAACAATATGACACTCCTTTCCTCAAGTACAGATAAAATTTATTATTAAATAATAAAAACCTCCCCCCAAAAATCTAATAATTCGACTACTATTCATAATTGACGTTGACCTTTGATCCCAATCGCAAATAGCATAAGGATAAAGATAAGCACTCGCATTTTGTTTGAAATAAATTTGACCGTGGATCGGTGTAATAGAAGAAATATATAGAAAAGTTTTGGGGTGTTCATTTCTTGTTTGAATATGCAATATGTAAAATGGGAATGTGCATCACAGCAGTATAGATAGTTTGGATGGACAAGAGAGAGAAAGAAATGGAGGGAATGAAGAGCAGATTTGTATGTGTATTAAGTGGGACTATGTACATATTTATCGTATATATAGAGTATGGAATGGAGCTAGTGGGATGATTTATGCGTTTCAAGATATGAACCTCGGTGCCCTTTTCCATTTCAATATGTGTTCCGTCGCATATTCATTACGAATTATTGTCCCCTTGAGACAGATTATTGCACCAAATCATAAAGTAGGAAACTCCTCCTTGGAACTTGAGACTCTCAAACTCCCCCAACTCTTTATCTACTCCCGTCTCCAGTCTACTCTTCTTCTTCTTCTTCTTCTTCTTCTGCTTCTTCATTCCTCTTCCACTTCCACTTCCACATTTGGAAAAAGAGAGAGAATCTGAATCACAACTAGACAATGTAAAAAATTTGAACTTGCAACGACTCTACTGCTGTTCCTTTTCCTTTTTCCTTTTTCCTTGTTGAATTACACGCACTCAGCTTCTCACTAGGCAGACATTTATTTTCTTTCTTTCTTTCTTTTCTTAACTCGACTCGAGACTTGAGACTGTCTTCTTGCATTTTCTTTGCAGTTGCAGTATGTTTTTTCTTCCGCATCCCTCAGAGTTGCCTTTCCTCTCCCGTCTTTTTTTAAAGTATCTATTCCCAGCTCGTATTATTTCTTTTCGCTTGTCGGATATGCTCCCACGACCAAGACGAATATCCAAACACATGACCTTCACATATTCTAGTAGGAACTACCTTTCAAGTTCAAGTGCGTCTACTTTTACGATTAGTCCAGGGGCATGTCAGGAATATTTATTGTAGCCCAATCATTTTAATTACGTTCCCCATTTCATTTATAATAGATGGAGGAAAATGGGGAAAGACGACTAGAATTTTCTATTATTTCCCTTTAGTATAGTAAATGTATAGACAATTCCTTATTGACTTGTACAGAATTTCTCAATTTTCATACATTTTGTACGCACATTCAGATATATTTTTCGTTTTTTTGTTGGGTTAGTGTTTTTTTCATAAGAAATTTCAATCTTGGATTTTGAATTGAGTTTTATATCGTATGTGTCTGTGTACAATGTGTACATACTTGCATACATATGATGAACTGAGAGTTTGATGGTTTGGAGTTTGGTTTGGAGTTTGGAGCCTGTCAAACTGACGTATGAATGATTGTTAATACTTTTACCGATTACTTCCGTCTTTCAAAACGTATCAACTTATCAAGGGGCAAGCGAAGCAGAAAACAGGAAAAGCACAAGTTCATCTTTCCCCTCGCTCGTTCGCTCTCCGAAAAGTACTCCACAATGTACAATATGCAATGCACTGCAGTCATATATTCTCGCCTTTAGTTTTCCTTAACCAATTACATTCGGCATTCGGATTTTGATTTACAATGCATAATGCAGTGTGAAATATGGAAACGTCATGTCTCACCATGTTTATTATGCATAATAAGGACTATGCATGGAGTTTATTATGTATGTATATCTGTACTGTATAAGATGAGAATGTTCTTCATATCTATATTTTATACATCTGTAGGCAAGCATGGAGGCCGGATGAATGCCTTTCATTCACAATTGTAACTTGGTGTATCTCCCGTGAATAAAAAAAAGAAGGAAATCGGATGACTTGCTTTGTGGCTTCTCATGTTTAGACATTTCCCACATTTCCCTCCACAGGACAACTTCCTTCCTTTCTCTTTCTTCCTTTCTCTTTCTTTCTCCTTCCATTTCTGTATTTCTTCTCTGGCTCTCATTTTGACTTTCGCTTTTCTCCGTCTTCCTTTTTCCTCCTTTTCCTTTGCTTGGTTTTATTTGTTGATTGTTTTGGTCATGCCCTTTCAGTTCTCTTCTCGTCTTTCATCATCTTAATTTTATCTTGTCCTCATCTCTCTCCACTCCATTCCATTCTCTGCCTCCTTCCTCCTCTTTTCTTTTATTCACAATGGCTGAATTACTGTTCCAACAGGAATCCCAAACGAATGCACATGAAATAGAAGAAAAATCTTTCTTTTATTTACAAACTGCAGAATGCAGACTACACACATTTCCAATCCTTTTTTCTATGCATACACAACCTTTTGGACTTTTTCTATTTATATGCTTTCTCCAATAGAGAATGCATTGCAAAACACAAAAAGAACATCCAAATATTCCATCTGTACCTATTTTTCCTTTCAAAATCCATTTTTTTTACTTTACTTTCGCCGAATTGCTAATTTATGCCGGGAAAATGTGTGACTATTTTGAATGTGAATATATATGACAACAACTGAAAAACACATGTGAAAAGATAAAGTGCTTACAATTGTTGTATTTTCTGTTGAAGGCGGAGAGAGGGAGAGAGAGAATGCAAATGAATATATTCACAGTGTATATTTTATTCGTACATGGATGAGAAGAGAGGAAGAGAATGAGGATGAAATAAGTAACAAGTGTTTGAAATATATAAAACAGGCGGAGATTTGTGCTGCATCTGCTGCCGAGCTGGTTGCATCTGTAGTTGGCGGTGAAGATGGATGTTTCGTCTCATTAGGATACTGTACTACAGGTTCGTTACACACTTGACATTGTCTCTCTCTCCATTATATTATTCTCTGCCCCACTCCCCCTCTTCCTCTTCCTCTTCCTCCCCATCTCCTTGTGCATTTTGTCCACACAGACGACTTGCTCTCCCTTTTCTCTTTCCCTTTTCCTTTTGCATATCCATAACTGTGTGAACAAGAAAATCTACATTCATTACTCTTATTTAATTATACATATTTTCTATATTGACTTCACAGTGAACTGTGTGTGTGTAGGAAAAGTACATCATAATAATATGTAGCTAGAAAGTTAGGAGAGACAAAAAAAAGGACAGCAGAGTATCAGTGCACACACACTCTATGAATGAGCAAACTATGATAATGAAGTGAAATTGGGAGAGTGAAAGAGAAAGTAGGCAGAGAGAAAGTAGAAGAGGATTGTGTGAAAAAGAAAGTCTTTGTATTGTATATGAATGAGATGAAGAGAGAGAGAGGCAGGATGGAGACATGATGCTTTTACACAAGTTTCTACAGTTTTAATTTTCAAAAGTCTATGGAGGATAATTTTAGAGAGAGAATGAATTCCGCCTTGACAATTCCCCTATTATGAATTCCATGTGACGCGAGTTACTTTCATCTTGGGAATTTCTACAAGGACGGAAATCCTTTTTCTTTATTTCCTTACTCTTTAAACTTAATCCTTTTCTATGTACAGTACAGGGAAAATGTGGGAAATAATATACAGATATATTTAGACGGTAGTCAGAATGTCAGAATGTCAGAATGTTCAGGAGCTCTCAATGGTATTAATTAATGAAGGATAGTTAAATTAGCTTACACAGAGCTGTTATTTTTTGTTCATCATTGATGAACTGTGTAAAATAATTAACCTTAACTTGGAGTTGGAGTTGGTTGAACTGATGAAGAAAGCACAAATGTTTTGTTGGTTGTCGAATGTTTGGGAGCCGAGCAAAGGACTTTGTATTTGGTATCTTATTTGTATGCAAGTCCCAATCAGAAATCAGAAATTGAATTTGTTGTTTGGGTAAAATAAATCAGGGAAAGCGCAGACAATGTTTGGACGACCAGTCAACCAAAAAATGGGAGTTATGCCCACTGCCGTTTCCTGGCTATTCAAATCCATTCAGGAGCAACGGCAGAAGACAGGATCTCGTTTCTCCGTCCGTGTGGCTGCCGTTGAAGTCACCGGTGGCTCCGGACATGAAGTCATCAACGATTTGCTCCTTCCTTTTGTCAAAGGTAAATCGATTTTTTCTATCTCTCTATATTTCGTTCTCTTTCCCTTCCCCTCGATTATGCACATAAGTATGTAGAAAATTATCAGAGCAATCGGAACAATGAAAACAAAATACCTGAGAAAAAAATCCCTACAGGGTTTGGCATATACATTTATATATAGGTTTCAGCATAAATAAGTGACATAATTTTATTAATTAAAAACCTAACCAATCAAGAAAACCCCTATGAATAAAACAAAAAATGTTTTATTCTGACTCGACTAGAAAATACAAATAAAAATAAAAGTAGGATTGTAGTCAAGATTGTAAAAAAGGTGGGGAGAGTAGGAAATCCCGTTGCATTGCACATGGAGGAGAAAACTCATTGGGAAATAAATAGGAAAAGTAGGGATATAAATTGACTCGAAAATAAGTTTAAGTGGAAAGGACGCGAGGCAATTCTCTGGATCATTTACGTAAAGATGCCAGATGCGAAGAAAGATTTCCGGAGCCGATTAAGTGGAGAGAGATGAGGATTGAGGATGAGGAGCAAGCAGACGACTCGTCGTCGTCGTCACACAACTTATACGAGAATACGAGCACTATTCAAGAAAACCCCGGATTTTCCTTCTTTTCTCCCTTTGCCTGTGATTTTCTTATTATTCCCGGATGTGTGGAGAACCCAGAAACGTGTCACTTTGTCCGTCCTATTTTTCACAATGAAAATACATGTGTGCTTCTGGGAAACTATATTTATAGAACTGCATACTGCATGGAAATTTGGTATATTGGTAGGTGAAAAAAGGAACGCATACACCATGAGATTCGTACTATTGCTCACATTGAGACACTCTAAAAACTCACAAAAGTGTACACGACAACCAAAATACGGAAGTGAAAGAAGAAGAAGACGAAGAAGACGAGGAAGAAGGAAAGTGAAGGAAGTTGAGAGTTACACATAGGGAAATTTAATTTAGAAACTCTCTCATGTTCAACTTAAGTTTTAATTCAAGTTTTATTCCTCTACAGCCTATGAGCAGTTTGACTATCAGTATTATGCCGGATTCACCGTTTATTCCCTTTCTCTCTTTCTCTTTCTTCCTCTGTATATATACATATGTCCATCCCTCCCGAGTATTTAACTTAACCCTTAAAACTAAAGAGAGGAAATCTGAAGATGAGGTAAAGTTGGTACATTAACAGAATCCCAGATAGAACAGTCACACAGGGATAAGAAAGGCGACACACATTTACAATATACATAATACATATCTGTGTATCAAATGGGAAATCCCTATGAGCTCCGTCTTCTATCTTCCATTCAATTCACCCTCCACAGATACGCATACGAATGCGAATACAGCGGGAATATCTACAATACGATATATTATTATGTACATGCATGGGTATGGGGAATTTACTTGAATCTACATGTATACAATATACATACAAGATGTGAGGATTCAGATTTGGATTTTATGTCCTTTATTTTAACTCGTTGATATTATTACCCGTGTTATACTCCGTATTTACATTCTGTCTTTTTCTCTTTCTCCTTCTCTTGCACTCCTTGCAGTTCAAAGTTACTCCTCCTCCGGCTTTCGAGTTGAGTTGAGGCTTCCTTCAACATCCTAAATTCTCAATGTGTGTGTGTGTGTATGTGTGTGTAAGTGTGAATGTGAGTCCACGTCAATTTAGTATTAGCTCCAGTCTACGTAGATTTGCATTTACATTACGTATTAAGTGACTAAACTTTCCTACTTTCCTCCTGGCACGAAAACTATGTATATAAATTCCAAAATTCTAATGAAAGTCTTGCATTCCCAGTCCAAGTTGCACACGATGAGAGGACAGTTTTTTGTTCAAATATCCAACATATGGGTGAAAAGTCTTTTCTCTGTCTGTCTGTGTGTATTTTATATGATTTCCTGTATATATATATCGTACATACGCATATGAATGAAGACAAAATCCCAAAGAAAATGAGAGAAATAGAAAGATAGAGAGAGAGAGAGGAAGGAGATTATTATCCGGTTAAAAGAGATGAAAGTTAAAATAGCCTATGACACTTTACGACGTTTTCCTTTTTAACAGTCACATTCGTCTGTCTCTCTCTCTTTCTTTCTCAGTCAGTCAGTCAGTCACATTTCGTTTTCCCTTCCTTCTCGACTTCTTTTCTTTACTTTTGTCATTTTGTGAGAGTGGGGTTTTCTTCTTCTTCTGCTTTCTTCATTTTGTCAACAGTCGTCATCAGGATTTTATCTGATTCCTTCCCAATGCAATGCCATGGAATACTTTACGACTCACAATCAGTCCACAGTCTACACAATCAAGTGGGAAGACGAACTGGCACCAAACACAAAAACATTGTCTCATTCCTTCCTTTGCTTCACATCAAGTCCAATGTCTTGTTTTAGTCTAACAAATAAAAGCTCGAGGCTTGAGCAAGAACTTTTTTTCTTTTAGATTTCGTATAGATGAACACTCCCGATTTATATACAGCTATCAAATTTATCTTGTATTTTCTTCCATTGTTTCCGATTTCCGTCTTTCTTGGTTTTGGTTTGAAAAAAAAGAAGGATTTTCATCATATAAATCAAGCTGGAACTGGACAGAAGCTGAAACATATGTGAAGCCGAATTTGAAATTTGATTATGGACATGTGGAATATTGTGGAGTGAATTAAAAATTATTTTTTGTCTGTGTGTATACCTATTTGGACAATACAGATGGAGATCAGCCGCCTGGAGCTTATTTATTGGACAGTGGAGGCGGAGGAGGAGGAGGATGCTCGGGCTACAAGAATTCCTCGTCCACCGTCCCCGTCTTGAATAATGTGAGTGAAGTTCGAGCTCCAAACCCGGAAACGGCAGGATTCTATTTGGATGCTGCATTGGATGCGATGAACAAAGAGGATCCCATTCGACACTTTGTCTTCACACTCAATGTCTACCAGTACACTGTCGATAAAAATGGGAAAGGAGGTTCGTTTTTTTTCTTCTTTGGATGTATCACTAAACACACGTAAATCAATCTGGATTCCGGATTTTGGATTCCAATTCCTACATACATATTACATAGATTCACAGTTTTTTCCTTAGTCTCGTCTCGCGTCTCGAGTCTCTGGATTTTAGATTCTGGATTTTAAGAAATCCTTGACAAATCTCCTAGCTAGTGAAGAGAGAGAGAGACAGAGAGAAAGAACATCATAAAGCTTCTAGTAGCCGACTCCAGTCTGACATTCACACTCTCTTCTGTATATTCGTATTCGTAGACAGTATCGAGAATTCAGAATCCAGAGACTCAGTCAGGTCTTAGCTGCTTTTGCCTTTTACTACTACTTTTTTTTTTGAGCTTAAGTTGGAGAACAAGAAGGGAAGTTGAGTCGAAGCTGATACCTACACTTTCCCTAGTTTTTGTTTTATTGGATTTGTATAGCCTTTTTTAGTCTGTTCTCAGTTTGAACGTGAAGATTACGTTCTGTTCTATTTTATATGTATATGTATTTTGTATGGTGACCCAACAAGAAGAACAAGTTATTTTGTCATTGAATTAAATTAGATGGATGATAAATTGCTCCAAAGTTCAGGTTCAAGTCCCAAATTCCAAATGAAAGCAATCACAATCTTCATCTCGATCTCAATCCAAATGCCAATCTGTAATCGGTGTCTGTATTGATGTACATACTACATATACCTACACAAAGACAAGTCCAGCTCAAGCGAAAGTGAAAATGAATGAATGACAAAATGTGTAAACGTAAGACTCCGTGTAGAAACTTATTGGGAACGAGAAACGAGAAACGAGGCTGGAGTCAAGGGAAAGAGAAAACCAAGTGGAAGTACATAGAAAGGCGGAAAGGAATCCAAATCTAAATTCATGTTGTTTTTGGTGTGTGTCTGTTTGTGTGTAGATAGATACATAGTTATATACGATATATTTATATATGTGGGCATGGGGAGAGTTTCTCATGTTTCCGTGCTTGACTCGATAAGCGTAGGTGATGAAAGGGAAAAGCTAAATGATGAATTGTTTTTTGATGGGCTCATGTTCCGTTCCGCTGCTTTTTCACACTCATTCTCTCTCTCTCTCTCAACTCAACTCTCAACTCATCAGCTGTTGTTGGAGGTAGAAGCCGGCTTCATTTCGTCATGTTGGGGAATGGCTCACCCTCCATTTCAGTTCTCGGTGGACTTTTACTCGCCGTTCTCAATGGTCAACGTCATCTACCCTCAAGGTAAATCCACATTTCCAATCCACATCCAAACAAATCAAATAATAAATTACACACACACAATCCCTAAATTTTCAATTCAAAATCAGAGAAACCAATTGATGAATGACAAATGACCAATGACCAACTTTTTACTCAATTACAATGTACACATCGTACATATCTGTACATACTTACCTTTAACTCGTAATCCCATTACATCCGTTTCCAAACTTAATTACCAATTAGCTCTAATTACCAATTATGAATGTGTTTCTCTCATTTTTTTCTTCATAATTTCCAGGGATAGTAAACTCGGTGCTATTTTACGTGAGTGCTTGGGATCGCTCACATGTCGAGCTGTTGTGATGATCCACGTTTCAAATGCTCATTCTCGCTACGCGGAAACGTTGGCTGCATTGCAATTAGGCTCACGAGTTCATCGACTGCGAAGGAGTCGGAGGCTTAAGGTACAAACAAATAAATATATAACCTATCCCTATATAGAAAGGAGAAGAAAAAACTATATATATATAAATATATATAGAGATTCCCAAGCTATAAGTATACCTATAGGATTAAAGGGGAGGAAAGAGAAGGTGGGTGAGAGTGAATGGGTAACTCCTTCCAATCACAAATACAGGGATATACGGGATATACACACAATCCTAATAGGATTGACAATAAAGTTTTTCATTCATTTTGGTCTTTCGGACGACGTTGATTTGAAGATGAAGATGAAGGCGAAAAGAAAGATGGAGAGAGACAGAGAAAGAGAGAGACACTTTCGGTCACTACACACACATTTATACAGAATTGTATGTACCTTTTTAGCGGAATTCTCGTAGTGATTGTGAGTGCGTGTGCAAGGAGAACGAGAACAAGGGAAAAGTGAGGAATTCTATTCTGGTGTGTGTCAAGTAGGGAAGTTGAGGAGGGAAAAATAGAGACAAGTAGGATGGGTGTGTGTGTATTTGATATGTAGTTAAGGAGAAATGATGGAGAGGGTGATGGGAGAAAGTTAAGTTTGGGTTAGTGAAGCAAAGCCTGATGAAATACAAACAGAGAGAAGGCGGATAAGATGATTAGTGGAATAGGAATATATATATATATATATATATACATCTGTATAGTAATAGAACCCGTAGGAGGATATGAATGAAGCCTTATAGTTTATAGGGTTTCTACATGCATGTGTGGATAGGATAGGAAATAGAAATAGAAAGGAAAACTACGCCTCAAGTGAAGGGGGAGAAAGGAAAGAGACAGTGAGATAGAGAAAGAGAGAGAAAGAGAGAGAGAGAGAGAGAGGAAGATGAAATAGAAAGGAATAGAGAAGGATGTTCGATGTTTGGTGTTGGATGGTATTTGGTATGTGGTATCGTATATGGAGAGTTTTCGTTTGTGTTTTTTTGTGACTGACGAATGATGAGTGTTTGGCTAATTGTTGGTACAGATGGGAAGTGTTGGTTCTGGAACGGGTTCGGGTGGCTCTTCAGGAGGGTCAGGTGAAGAAATGCGGATGAATAGTAGTGGTTGTGGAGTGATGGTGGGGCCGAGTTCCTTGGGTGGTTTGGGGGAAGGAGAGACTGGGAGTTCGGATATCGACCCTTCCTCATCTGAACAGTCCTGTGATACCGTCATTTATTTAGGTCCTTCTATCGATGATGCCACGGACGGGGAACATCCTCCCGTATATTTACCATCCCTTGATAATGGCTCCGGTGAAAAGTGAGTGTTTTCCTCTCCTATTTATCTTTCTCTTTATTTATCTAACTATTTATATACCCTATATCTATTACGTAAAATGAAACAAATCTATCACTAAATAATAAATGCTCCTGACGGCTTCTGTTAAAATCTATTGCACAAATTACTCGGACTCTTAGGTATTGTTGTAAAATATATAGTATGTGTATTATTCCATTCACATTCTCTCATCCACATTCTTTTCCACACGGATTCCCAGCCAATTTGTCAATTTACTTCATGACAAATAACAAGAACTGTATACAAATTCAAGATGATGAAAAAGTGTTCTATCGTTAGAAATATTGACGCTCACATATGGAAATGAAAAGTGAGAGTCGTGAGAGTTTGAAAATAACGAGTTATTTTGTTCAGGATGGTAAAAGTCATATGAAATTATTTTTTACCGAGTTTTCAGTCCACATGTTCAGATATAGATATATATATATATGAATCGGGAAAGCGTAAAGCGTAAAATGTAGTTTTACATCAATGCAAATGCAATGCAATGTAATGGGAATAATATAAAAGAGAGTCGTTGAGTAGTACATCAAAATCTAATAAAATGTTCACTCGTTTAAATATCCTTTCATATGGTCCATGTAAAAAAAAGTCTGTATTTTTTATACGCATCGTTGAAAAAAAATCCCTTTTGGAATGACGCCAGAAATATTTGTCTTCTGTCTGTTCTTCAGTATGGCTTCTGAGGAAGACAAAAAAGGAAGTAAAAGATGTAGATTTTTGCAGAGGCGAGTACGTAAAATGGTAAAACATGGATGGTAAAAGGTAATAGTAATGATGTACAGATATTTGGAGAGAATTTATAAAATGCATTCACGTATTCGTAACAAAGTCTGCAAGAAAAACTGACTGTACGATACATATGTATAGAATTGAGGATGTGAATTTGAGAATGGTGAAAGTGAGTGGATTTGAAGATTCCCCTCGACATAAACGATAGAGAATGTTGAGATGATGAGAATGATGGAATAATATACAGATTTCTATGCTCATACTATGATGACATTTAATGGTGTAATGGTGAGTTGATGTGTCATAACTTGTAATGTTATGTTTATCGTCATCATCATCGTCATGTTGTCTTTCTCTCTCTCTTTTTATTCTACAGTGGGATTCTTCCTGGGAAATGTCCTTTGGGGGGAGGAAATGGGCCACCACCCAAAACAAAAAGTCCCAAACCCAAATCCAGTAAAGTAATGGGGGACTCGAGTAATTTCTCCAATGGTTCCTCCAACTCAAATCCCAATTCCAAATCTGAAGAGAAATGGGTTGACGGTCCGAAAGTGGTATCCAAATACCGACAGTCTATGGCCAATGGTGGAGGTGGAGGAAGTTCTGGAGTTGGCGGCTCCTCATCAAAAAAAAGTGAGACTTGGATTGACGGTCCAGCTGCTCGAGTTCATGTTCAACATCAAGCGAGTAACTTTCCAAGTCCCAAGAAAACAGCCAATCATAGTCACAGTCACAGTCATACTAACAATCATGGTCATGGTCATAATAATAATAATAAGATGAGAGGAATTATACCGCCGGAGTCTTCAATGGGGAATGGACTTTGCTCTATTAGTTCAACCAAAGCACAGATGATTCAAAAATGGATTTCCAACCAATCCCACACTTTCCTCGATGACTCTTCTCACAGTCCAGATGGACCAAACTTGTCCTCTTTCTTTGGATCTTCTGGTCATGATGGCGGACTCTACTCTAATTTACCAGCTGTGTCTCCCTTCATGTCATCCCTCTCTCACAATCAGTCACAGCAGTCCCCACACTCACACTCACACTCCCAACAGCCCCAATCTCACTATCACTACTCTCTCTCCCCCAATCAACATTTCTCCATTGAGCCCGAGTACAAAGCCTTAACTGTGTTCAAGACCTGTGATGATGACCTCGACGAGGACACTATTAAAGACGAATGCCTTGGAAATGGCTTTGAATTCGAATTCATTGAAGTCGTTGAACCCGAAATCCCTGTACCCACACGGGATGCATGTCTTCAGGTAATCATAATTAAATCCCATTATTATTATTACTAGTCGTCATTCCTTCAATACCATTTTATTTTCCGTTTCCCAGTTTCCCTTCACTTTTTACTTGAGCAAACAAAAATGGTTCATTATCTGAGGACGAGATTTTTTTTGTGATTTGTTTCACGAACATTCACGCTCTCTTTTTTCCCTTGTTCCCTTTATTTTTATTTATCCTATCAATTATTTCCTTATGAAACAAGAAGGTCGAGAAAGATCCAATATAAAAGTACGTATATTAGGAACAAATGGAGAAATTCTCTAGAGTTTCTGTACCTTACAACTTATTGTTAGTGTACCTATATATATAAAAGTGTACAAGACCGAACGTGACGTTGTTGAGCCAATAAGCGGATTTGATACTTATGTTTTTTTCCCTCCGTCTTTTTATCATATACATGTAAGATATACGTATACATATATATTTTTTCTCCTCTCTAATTAATTAGGTCACGGAAGAAGATATTGCTCTAAGCTTCTTGGAGGTGGAAGAGAATCCGTTGCCGGAATCCGATCAAAACTTTGCAATGGCATCCCAAAGCTATTTTTCATCGTCCTCGGGTAATCATCATCATCATCTTCATCGTGGACGAAGCACATCTTTCTCCGAAGGACCACCACCACAACATACCTTCCAAGACTCACTAGAACTAGAGAAAAATGAGGAACATCCTCTTCGTGTATTGAGTCAAGAGTGCCTCACAGTCATATCGACATTCACAGGTCTCTCTCTCTCTCTCTACTTTAACCATACTACCATTTTCACTTTCGCTTTATTCTTTATTCCTTTCTCTCTCCTTTTCTCTCTCTCTCTTTTCCCTTACTATTTTCTCACTCTCTTTTCTCCTCTAGACAGGACAAAAAAAAATATAGAGAATAAATCAATATAAACCTAGAACCTCCAACACTTCACACACAAAGCAAATGGCAAATACAGTTGGACTATCATTCTTCATCATTCTGCTCGCATTACTCTCCCACTTCACACATTCACATTCCTTTGCATGACATGGCCCTGTCAGTCTCTATATATTTACCAAAGTTCAAGCCCATTTTTTTATTCCTTGCTCAAACTGTCTACAATTCTACAAACTGGAGGAAACTCCAAACCCTTTTCTCACTCTCTCTGTCTCTCTCCATTTTGAAGGTTCAACCTTTTTATTACATTATAAACTCTCCAACTGTTTTTTTTTTCGTTTTTTTCCCTCCTCTTGGTTTATATTTTCTCTTAATATAAAGGGGAAAAAGGAGAAAGTGTACACTTTTTTTGATATTGTATGTTCAGAACATGTAAAAAAAAGTTGGTGGTTATATGGAATTATTTTGCCATTTATTTAGCATATACCTAGTTGAATCTTTCATGTTTCTCTCTCAATCTCTCTTGCTTCCCTTATGTGTCGAAACAAAATGAAACAATAAAAATACAAGATACATGAACTGGTCGTCTCTTTTTCTTTTACCGTCTGTTGTTTGTACAAAATGTGTACCAGTAATTTGATTTGAGCTTTTATAAACTGAGTTTTCCTGTCCTTTTTTACATGTGTACAAAATGAGTTTTATTTCTTCTTTGGATTTTATACAGACTCCATGTCGATTGCCGGTGGGGATATTGAGCGTTTTTGGCCTCGGTTGAGTTACAATAACGACATGAACAACATGATGATTATGCAGGATGGGATGGGTGAACAACATGAACAACAACAGCAGCAGCACTGTTTTGCAAGATGTCACGGACTATGTAAAAATCTCGTGTCTCTCTCGCAAATGTCTCTCAGTCATAATAATGGAGGAGGAGGAGGACACACGGAGACTCAACACAATCCATATGGTGCTCCTCCGTCGATTATGGATATGGAGGATCCCAGTCGAATCAGTCAATACTACAGTAGCAGTATGAATCGGAATAATTGTCGAGACAAGTCCAAGACACAGCAGCAGACGAGAGACACGTCAAAAGATGGGCACGTTGTCGGGAGTTGTGTTCTCAAATCACAGTCCCCTTCCAGACATTCCTATGGACATGGACACGGACACGGACAAGGGCAGAATGAGAGCATCATGGAGAATAACATGCATCTGACTATGAATGGTAATGCGAGTAAACATGAAATGAAGATGAAATCCCCACTAAAAACAATGGATCCGCCAGCCTTGAGCGATGAATCCATTTTTAAAATCCCCAAAAGTCCTATCAATCCAAAAATACAAATTGCCAGCAATGGTTTCACTATTACAGAGGACAGAGACAAAGACAGAGACAGAGAAACGAGTACTGGCAAGAATAATAATAGTAAAATGTCGACGACTCCCGTAAAAAAACCTAGAGATCAGAGTGATGCGGAACAGGATTCCATATCCATTCCACCAATGAAATTATTGGACTTGGGTCCTTTACAAACTCCCATCATCCGAACCAGTAACTCTGGCGGCAGTTCAAATTCTTCTCCTCCTCCGCCGCCTCCCTTCCAGTCCTCTTCGAATGAAAATCTACATTCACAACCACCGCATTCACATTCACATTCACATCCACATCAAAATAATGGGAATCATCAGTCACAATCCATTTCACCATCCATATCTGTCGTACAATCCCAACAATCGCAGCTGCCGTCGACGTTGACAAGAACAAATCAATCGATTATTCCAATGATGCAGAATCAGAATCAGAATCAAAATAATCAAACTCATCATCATCGAGGTTGTGATCACAATCATCATAATTTGACCAATGGAACAAATTCAAATTCAAATACGAATTCCACAATGAAAAGTCTCGGAGTCAGCAACCAACAACAGCAACAAGCGACAACAACCAATAGCCTACCATTGACAATCCCTGCAACTCAAACTCCACCATCAACAAATCAAATGTCGAGTCAGAATGGAAGTCGAACAACTTCCGGTTCATCCCCCTCCAGTATTATAATGGAGACTCCGCCATCTTCCCCATCACCCCTCCCAGAACTGACCAAGTCCCCCAGTAAGAGTAAATCAAGGAAAATTGCCAAATTCTTTCGGAGTCGTTCCAAATCCCCCAAAACAGTCACGAGTAATAGTAGTGAGAGTGGGAAATCCTCAGTTAGTTCTAGTAATTCTAAACTCAAACTCTCATCATCATCCTCGTGTTCATCTGGAGCTTCTTCCGCATCTAAACCACCCATTTCATGTGCATCTCCGAAAAAAACATGTGGGTCTCCAAGTAAAAAATCAAATAATGCATCTTCCGTACTCCTCAGTTTACCATCCTCAAATCATACAAATTTAAATGGACCTACTTGTAACTCAACGTTAGACTATCAATTCACCTGTGACAGTCAAGTCATACCACTTTTTGCTCCCACGCCCATCCCTCAAACAATAACCGAATAATAGACGAGAGAAAATTCAAGCAAAATTCTTACCCGACTTTAGTTCAGTTTAATAAAACGTGAATCCAATTATTTATACTAATCTATTCTGTCTAAATATGCTGTAAGACATACTTACAATTAGTGAATACTAGTAAGAAAAAGTAAATAAGTGTTTGCTTTGCAAGTTTTTTACACAAAATAGTTAAAGATTGTGAGGATATGGAAATCCTACAGCTAAACGCATGAAAATGAATCATTACTAGTATTACTAGTATTATTGTTCCTCACGAATTGGGGAAATGTGAAAAACCATGTCTTAAACTGTGTGTGTAGTTTTGAAACTCATGAAACATGAATTTTTATTAATGGAAATAAATTTTTGAAAAAATAGATATTTACATACACTGATGATTGATTGAAAATCTGATTTTATTCTTTCATATTTGTGTTTCCTTTTTCTTCATAATTGTATTTAGTCTTTATTTCTTTCTTTTTCTCCCAATTTTCTCCTCCATCCTCCTCTGATTTTATTACTTTTTACATCACACTCGACTAGGTTATATACATACCGTGTAAATACACTTTCATATTACATTCTTAAATGATGTATATTCAAGTAATAAAAGTGTGTATAGTTTCTCTTCACAATAAGGACGAGGAGTTTCGTGTACTGCATATAGATACATACTTAGAATGAGCAACAAATTTGAAGGTAAATTGTTTTTACAAATTAAGTAACAATATATAATTGATAAGTTTTCAAGTGTATACATCTAAAACGTCTCACAAAAGCGATAGAATAACAATTAACCTTAAACGAATGAAATGGAAATAGAAATACTCTGGAGTAGCAACCAATCTAAAGTTCACCTACACACAACTTAACTGTAATGTATAGAAATATAAATGTATATATATATTTCATACTGAACTATTTTCATATTAGAACGAGGAAATGACGAGGAAACTAATTCATTTTTTTCAAGACAAACAAATGACGGAATGAAATTTGAGTTCGTTGTTATATACCGATCAAGTTGTACAAGTTTCTGATTTCAGTATTGTATTTGGTTGTGGCATCAATATTTTTCTTCACCTTGTTCATGTATAATTTTGTAATTATTCATTAAATATAAAATTCGTTTTACACATATTATATCTGCAGTGTATAGGCAATGCTAACATCCTTTCAAATTTGAAATGATGAAGAAATCAACATTCATACATAACAATAATATATTTACGAATCTAAGAATGGGATCATTACAATAACAATTATAGATTATTATTATTATCCTTATTATAATTTGTGTACTATTCTACCAACTAATACAAAGCTCGCAGCGCTTGTGAAGTATTCCTTATACAATGCAGTAACTCTGAAATATAGTTATATATATAATATTTTGAAATATACTATTATCATTATTATCATCACTTGGGAATTGCCAGGTCACTAATAATCAGCGATTACGAGAACGTTGTACACGTTTACACAACAGTATTGCTCAAGATTTATCAACCAGGTATTGAAAGCAGCGTGAACAATAATCTATAATACATATTTACATTGTCACAAAGTTTTTCATTTAAAAAATTTCGCGAACAAGAATGGACACACAAGAATCATAGCATCATTTATCAATTAATGTACAATATTTACACAGCTTTATCAAGCCACAGAGGAAGAGGAAGTGTTTGCGTCTGAATTGCGATTATTTTATACATATATATTGAGTAGGATTTTTTGCGACCTTAATTATTACCTATGAAGAAGAAACAAATCAAACCATGCATAATTTAATTGATATTCCCTAAGTAGTCATTTTAGCCAAAGTTTAGAGAGAATTTGCCATTGGATGTTGAATTATTATTACAAAATAAGTTGCATGTGCTGCATCATAAATATTTACTCATGGCTAGAGTTGTATTTCTACACAGACGTACTTAATATTTTGTATTCTATTTTTGATATCGGCTACCGTGTACATTATGGATGAACTTGTATATTTACTTGCTACCTATATTATTACATCTCTTATTTTAAACTTAAGTAAAATTCAACGAATTCTTATAGATTTACAGTAGCACATGTATTCATGTTATGTTTAAATTGTATACAGAATAACGGGAATAACCATATACAATGAAGTAAAATAGACGAAAAAGATTTGAAATTCGAAAGTGAACTTGAGCTTGAGAACTCTATAGAGAATAAGTCTTGACAAAGAACTACACATAAAATGCAACATCTACAAGGAATCTAACCCTACTATGAGAAATTACAACTTCCAAGTTGAAGAAAGCACATCTGTTGATTGTACATTATTTTCATTATTATATCAATTTCTGTAAATATTATGTTAGATATAAATAGAGAAGATCTTATACAATTAACTCAAAAGATAAAGTATATTTATTCTACTTAAACAAATTAAACATGAATTTTGTATACATAGTTTGTCTATCGTTAAATAAGTACGCCCTATAGAATAACATCAAAATTAAAGAATTATTGAGCCTGGTATTTTACTTTTCTTGGACCAGTAATGTACCTACTTTGTTGCCTAAGATTACACAACTGGCTTTCTCGTAACTAAAATGACTTATAATTCTATACGTACCACACTGTTTCCAAATTCGATTTCCGCGGCCATGACCTATATAACCCGAATTTTTTCATGATTTATTTTTCAATATTTGACC
>JAIUND010001990.1:0-27238 GCA_034699125.1 Gisinianus flammeolus | reverse complement strand
CACGCTCCACTGTGAAACCGTTGAGCAGACAGCGACATAAAGCAAAGTGTGTGGGAATTTACGGACATATATTATTTGCATGTACATAGAGAGAGACTTGACAGACAGGAAGAGATTCTGTTGATAACCAATAACCAGTACTGGCGGCTCATACAATATGTTCATGTAGAAATTCTTCAAAATTCTCTCTGTGATTTTGGTTCAAGAAAACGTAAAACACGGATACGAAAAAGCATTATAAATTTGATTCCTGTGCATAATTGAATGGACAGAAACAGTAGATATGTTGTGCTTTTGCCTTTTGGTAAAAGTTAAAAGGCATTTAAAGATATGATTCCTACTGGTTTTCCTTTCCCTTTCACCCCTTTGACTTTATTGTTATTGCTCTATTTTAAGTACCTACTCAATATGTATATTGTAGTGGAATTTTCTATAATCTGTAGTATAGATTTTAAATATTTATTGAGTGTTTTCTGTGTGCCTTTTGGCTTTATGATTATTCCCCTTAAAAGGTCTTTTTTCACTGTCGTTTGTTTGACTTTTGACTCGTGTTTCCCCTTATTCATGCCTATTTACTAGTACAAGTCTCTATCTCCCAATCCTCTTCCTATTGTGATGTGCGTAAGACAAACATTTTCAGAGTTAGGATGCAACTACTTTTTTTTCACACTGCCCTGAATTTTGAATTTTGAACTTTTACGTCAACCTTTGGAATTTATCGGATTTTTCGTCAAGTGAGTTTGGTATAGGAAAAGGAAACAAAATGCAAAGATCATATTGAGTTGAAGTTTAAACCTGACCTGACTAACCTCAAGTCTCTGTTCGTATTCCAACAACTCCATGTATTCAATACTATATGAAGTCCTCTGCCAGAAAACCCACCACATGTACGTAAAATCACTTTTTTGCTTATTTGTGGACAACAAAACATGGAGAAGTTTTTGAGACAAGTCTAAACCATATTTACTGATAAAAAGTAATTTAAAATCGTCATTAAACTTCTCCAAAAATTCTAAATTAAAGTAAACCAATGATTTGTGTTTTGATCTTGAATTTGAAATCATTGAACTTATTAGCAACTCTGAATCTAGAAACACGCACACATGGTGGGTTTTCTTAACGGCTTCCTCGTATATTATTGCATATTGGCTATATATATTTTGTGTATCGAAATGTGTAACACAGAGCAACAACTAAAAACCTGTAATTTTAATCCTCCTCTCCATTTTCACAAAGTCACCGTACGATACAAAATATGAAGCGTGAATCCTCCTCAAATATCATGTACATTATTCAGCTTTGAAATTTAAAACTTAATTGCCCTTAGAATGATATAAATTTGACTGGAGTATGCAGTTTGTTTATTTACACTCTTTTATTCCTTCCTTCCTTCTTGAAATTCAAGAGTCATTCATTTATAGCTTAATATCTAGGAATTAAGATCCTGTGAATCTGTAGAAATGAATTTTCTCAAAACTTTGTATACACCTTTTGCGCAGTTTATCCACATCATCCGGAGTTTTTTCTCATGGAATTCCAAATTCCGATTCTTATTTAAAAAACGATATAACTATTATTAGAAGTATTGAAATGATATTTGTAGTGGTGTATATTAAATGTTTCAACTTTCACACAAGTCTCAACATTTGAATTGATGCGTTTAAAGTTGAAAAGTAGTACATGAGTCAAGTTAGGTGACAACCAATGGATAGTTAGTTTATTTACAAAAGGATACTTTACGAGTTGAATTATTCACGTGCGTCCATCAATTATTTGAAAAAATTTCCACTTATTTTGACATGAATTATATACCAAGTGTCCAAGTTTCAAATAGAATTTTATTTACATGCAGTATACTGTATACAAAGAGTTTTTATGTAGGTATTTATATTTATATGCATATGCTGAAAGCACATGCACAGAGTTTGCGGCCAGTAAAAAATGTTTCCATCAAAACCGATCAAAATTAATATGGTCAATATCCACTGTATTTTCTCAATTGAAAGGTATTGGACAAATACAAATGAAAATGAATGTGGTCATGATTCAAATGTTTTGTTGTGTATATAGTCACCATCATTTATAGCGGAACATGAATAAGATGTAAATAAGTAAGATTATACATGTATAGTTTCTATTCTATATCTAATAAATTAAGTGTGAATGAAGTTCCATGAGGAGAGATTCTACGTATTAATCTCATTCCTTGTTTCGAATTGAGATTGATTTATCGTACTGGAAAAATGCAAGTTGGATGTTGAGTATTGAGTTACGGAGGGTTAAAGTCTCAAATTGTCGAGATGATTTCATGTTTCAAACTTGGAAATTTAGAACATATACACGACGTATATGTATTTATGTATATAAAATACAATAGCATCAAGCATGTATTCTTAGATCAGAATGCTTATATGCTCTCTTTGAATTGTCAATTGTAATGTATAGCCAGTACTTGTTCATCTGTAGATATTTAGCGTGAGACTGGAGTTTTTCTGTCCACAACACCGGCAGTTGGAGGGTGATGAGAGCTGATTTGATCTCTGACCTTTTCCCCTTGCATCTCAAATATGTAAGACGGTTCGTGTGCACAACTGACAATGAGCATTTGCTATGCATAATTAAGCAGATCTCCATCGTAGTCTTGTACTGACATTTAGCTGCGTAAGAAAATCAATGTGTATACTTTCTTGTCAAGTTTATACGTAGACTAAAACTCAAGTCAACTGTAGGTACATGGACAAGAATTTTTCAGTTTTCTCTATTCACTATACGGCCTTGTCCTTGTCAAGAGGGAAAGTTTTGGCAATTTTTCTGTTTGTTTCCTTTATATAGTGAAAAAGATTTAGTTGTGTGCAAATACGAAATTCAAATTAAGTACAAAAGTTCATAATAATAAGTGGGAGAATATATTTATTTCTAGGAAACCTTCGAGTGAATGTTCGCATTGACATTTAATAGACGTCATTTAGCATCTTAATCTTTGTCAAATTATTATGTAATCATTTGCAAATATAAATACAAAAAAAATTACATCAACTTTCGGTTAAGTTTTGCTCTCATTGCTCTCATTGCATCTTCGACAACTTTATGTGTGTGCTTCATATATACAAATCAAAACAAGATTGATCTCTCTCTTTTCTCTATTGAATTTTCTTCTACATGCAATTCCGAGTTTACGATCACAAAAAGGACACATAAAAAAAAATGAAATAGATCGCATTGTTATTTTCGTCAACCGAAGATCACGAATCCATACCTTTTTTTTGTACACAAGAAGTGGAAATTAATTTAGCAATAGGTCAGAGCCTTAAAAATTCAAGTTGGCCCCGAAAAACTTTTATATACACTTATTAAAGTTCTGACTTGCAAGGACCGAGAACATTGAACTACTAATATTCTTATTCGGCTTGTGTAAATTTCGAAAATGCAATATATAAAGTCATTGTTATTCCACCTTTTACCATCACCAATTGACGGTAACGAAGTGTAAGAAAATCCTACTCTGTTTCTGTCACGTACACATTAAATTCTGTAATCTCATCCCCATTCGACGACTGGAGTATATATATGTACAAGAAAACTTCCGTATATGTACGACAAATACGGAGGTGCTTAACTTTTTCAATTACTCACACACATATATGTAACTCAGAAAATTCAGCATCCATTGAGCAGTTTTCCACTCACAAAACTGACTAGAAAAATCAAGTACAGACGCGGCAGTAATCATGGTGCATTTTTCAACTAAACTATACATACGCATACGTACACTCCGAGAAATTGTCAGGATCTGGATGAAAAAAGTGTAAACAAAATATTACATGTCAACTTGCACCAAAACAACTTGTGTAGCATGGACAAAGAGCAATATAAAAGTCACATACATATATGTATACTCATGGAGGGAGCTCAATGTGAAAATTCAGAAGGGAAGCGTAAAGAGAATAATGGTAATTTCATAGTGATTTTAACGGGTACAAAACACAACACAATTGTGAGATAACCTGTTGATCCCGTTCGCGCTCCCTGTACACATTCAGAGAGTGAGAGTCATAAAGTTCAAGATGAATATTTACCCCTCGACTTCTTCTCTCCTCCACAGTTGACAAACAGATTGTCAAACTCGGGAAATCTGAATGCTGTTGTGTACAAATTTCGTATACCGCGTGTGTGGAGCACTTGTATATTTGTATGAGAAGTTTGCACCATAATCCCTGTCAAAAAGATATTAGGAATATTCTAGGAAGAAAATGAAAATGAAATGAAAGGTCAAAGAGTATACAGATGAAAACACTCACACTGTTTTCCTCGCCTCATTTCATATACGACACATTTCCATTGAAAATGTTAAAAAGTTGATATTTTTTTAATAGTATTGTCTATTTTTCCGTCAGGAATATCAGGATGAGAATACATATGTAGTTGCCGTTGTACATGTATAAAGTTGACAAATCATGGCTTGCATGTGAACTGAAATGTCATTTACCTTTATAATAAAGGCTTTATTAATCAGTGAAAAAAGCAACTTGCTTCTATTAAAGAAAAGGGGAAGAGATTTGCAATATATACTTATGTATTTTACTGATGATTGAGATTTGAGATGAAAACCGTATTTTAAATGAAGTATATAATTTTAAGTTGTGTATTAATTTCCTTGTTTTTTGTATATGTGTTGATTACAGAAGAGTGTCGATGAGGGATCCTGGAGAGAGTGGAAATATATAGATATTTTTTAAATCGTGACGAAATATAGTCTTCCAGACAATCTATTTTTATGAATGATAATAATAATAATACAAAAGATTGCCACAAAATAGATGTTAAGGATTGTAATTAATTACTAGTTACAATACGTACGTACATATTGATGAAGAGCTAACAAGGCTTAGACGGCGGATATAGAAGCTACACAGCTTACCTGGACTGCATTTACAATTTTTGACCTTTCTTTTTTGAACTATACTGACGTGGAAAATATTTCATTTCCTTTCAATTATTGACTGTGGATGAGACTCGGATATTATTTTCAAAATGACTATGGGGACAGCGGAGGAAATGAAAGCAACGATGGCGATTCCATCATACGCCTGCTACGGGGAAGAAGCCAATTGTGATGTCATCTTTCTTGCTGGACGGGATGAAGATGACATTTGGAGACTACCCGCTCACAAATTTGTTTTGACCAAAGCCAATCCTGTTTTCCGAGCCATGATGCGACATGATGATGGATTTTCACAAGGGGATATTCTCGCTCCATATACCATTCGAGTCTCGGATGTAGACTGTCGAGCTCTGGACAACTTACTGAGGTCAGTATATATATTTATATTTGAAAAAAAAGAATCAAGTCACATTTACAGATGTGACTGTATTATGGTGGAAATTTGAAAATTCGTCAATTATTTCAATTGTTATATATATATGTTTACCTTTTGTATCTATATTTCATATAGATTTCTGTACAACGAGCCCGTGATTGTTCAATCAGTAGAAACAGCTTTATTCACATTGTACGCTGCTGATAAATACTTTTGTCCTGGACTCACTCGAGTATGTGTCAGCTATCTTTTGGACAATCTCAACCTCACAAATGCACTTTCTATTTTGAAGTATATTCGAGTTTTTTCCGAAGACTTTCATCAAAATTTACAGGTTGGATATTTTTGTATATAGATAGATACATGTATAATTTAATCATTTGTAAATACTTGTGCTTGGGTCTCAAATATAAATGTATCTAAATCTTCAATATTGTTTTGTGTGTACTTTGAATTAGAATCTGACGAAGGAGCAAGAAATTACAGAGAATGTGATTTTGGACAATCAAACAAATGAGGGGCTTGGAAATCAAGATGTGACTGTCACTGATTGTGAGGATGTAAAGCCAACATCAGGCCCTTGTAAGAAATCGAAGAAAGACAAGTGTCAAAAGAAAAGTAGCGTCGTGAGTTTACGGACAGAGAATCGAGCAGAAGTAGTTTGTGAGGCTTTCCCCACCAATATGGAGAATGTGAATATTGACTGTGCGAGTCTTTTGCAAAAGTGTTTGCTGTATGTTGACGGAGTTGCTAGAGATATTTTGGACTCTGAAGAGTTTGAGGACTTGGATATTTCTGCCATTCAATTAATTCTGGGACGAGACACTTTAAATGTCAGTAATGAAAAGGATGTTTTCTTGGCCATGATGAGGTTAGTGGTGACAGTTTTCACTTTTTTTTGTCATTATATACATATATACACATATAACAATACAAAACACCGTGAGCTTCATTTTGTAAACATATCTGTACATGGTTTTTCTTTTCAATTAAAATAGGTGGGCTGACAAGGAATGTAAAAGGAAGCAGAAACCATTGACAGCCGAGAGTAAACGGGAAGTCCTCGCAGATGCCATTTTTCTCCCAAGATACTTGACAATGAAGCGTTCGGATTTTCTGGCAAATGGAGGACCAGCTCAGTCGGGTCTATTCAACAGAGATGAACTATTTGCATTCCTAAAGATCCTTGAAGAGAATGAAATCTCAATATCCATGTCTGCAACCAACAATGGTAGTCTGTCGGAGACGGAGAGAATAAAAAACTTGATCAACTCGACAGTGTCGTACACCCCAATAACGCTCCAACCATACGTGTACACGTTACTGTCCAAAAGAAAGCCAACTGCAAAATCAAATCCAACAGCCACACGACTCCAACGGAAAAACAAACGACTTCCAATAATGAAGCGATTGCTTTGTTTTAAAAATTGTTGTAAAGTGTTGCGAAATTCTCCGAGTCCCTCACATAGTCATCAATCCAGCCCTGTCCGATCTTGTAATAATAAAAGTAGCCTACATTTTTGTGCAGGTAATTCCGGTCAACGTCCGGGTAATGCCGAGCAGCTTCAACAACGCCCACCTTTGCCTTGTGGAACACAATCAAATCCATCTACGTTCAGTTCAGCTCTCAACGGGATCATAATTTGTTGGGCATTCTTTTTTGATTAGAGTATAAGAGTTAAAATACTTACATTTGTTAGTCAAGTAAATTAATACATATTTACTTACCAAAAATTATAGTCAGTACTACCGACTCGGTCGGCAGTATATATTATTATATCGTCTAGAATATATGAAAACTATTTACAATTTCCGTATGTTTTGTTTGCCATGTATTAAGTAAATGAAATTGTTTGGGACTTGAAATATTATTGTAGGGGTTAATAGAAATCTCTATTGTTTAAAATATTTAAATTAGAATTTATTTAGTTGACTCGATATTTATTATTGTACATATTGGTATTTTCATTAGAGCTTTTTGTACGAGTTTATTCAATGTAGGCATATTATTTATAAATATATATAATTGTCATATTTTAATTGTTTGTTCACTGAAGAAGTTGTGTTATTTCTGTAGGGTTGATTTATTACAAAGTTGTTGGTATTTATTTTTGGAAATTCAAAGGAGCTACGATGAATTAAGATTTTTTATCTTTTTTCAGCCAGCAGACTATTTCACAAAAGGCCATAATAGTATATAGTTGTGTAGGTAAATTCTAAAAAAACTGAATATTCCTTTTTATCTCATACTTTTAAATATTTTAATTGTTCATTGACTTATTTTCAAAACTTTTGCAGTATTTATTTAGAGTACTTTGTATAATGGTTTTAGTACTTTTAAGATTTTTGTGTTCTACAAATATATTTGTACTAAATTAGTACGCATATACTATACTATAATATCATATTATGGGGGATGATACTTTCAATATGAAAGACTGATTTCAACAGTTGACCTTTTCACACTTTCTTTTGTTAGTTTAGACATTTTAAACTTTCTTTGACTTTCCCCTTTGATTAGATATTGTAAATATTTTTGGTTCAACATCCTTTCGCGCAAGTATTTATACGAGATTTCCTCATTTGCATTTTTATTTGTTATTAAGAACTTATTTTCTTAGCAGTGATTATTACAAATATGTATTGTCAGGGAAAAGTATATACCTATATCATATGTATGTCAAATAATGTTAAACCATGACACATTTTTAGTTTTGACTCTGAATTTCTGAGCAGTCCCTATGAGTAAACAGTTTTTTTACATTACTGATTACTAATCAGTGATTATAAATTTTGGATTTTGAGTTTTCTTCTTTGATTGTACGATTGAAGAATGTGAAGTGCTTCATATATTATGTCGGTGTTATTATTTACTATACAGACCAGTGCTTATACCGTGAATTAATTTAACTATATGTATTACCTAATATCTGTAATTACGTAATAATTTTAACGAGTTTGTTTTATGATCTCTCTATTTACTGTATATACATTGTGAAAATTATTTTAAGTTTTTAGTTTGCATTGAAATCCGTTCACGTTCGTATATATACGAGTCATTTTTCTTCAGTTGAAATTTTGTAGTATATACTATATAGATAGTACTAGAATTTTCCAAAATCCTGTTTATATCTGCTGTTAACTTTCCCAAATTTCTTGTTTGATTGACCATATTCTTTGAAATTATATGATGACAAAGCATAATTAATTATAGAGGTGATATATATCTAAAACAAGTTACCTTTTTTCTTGGGGTTTGTGAGACCTACGTATAATACAAACAAATACATATATAATGATATATATAATATATATACATAGGAAACGTGTGTATTTAAGTATTTACATGAAAGTAAGTATATTATATATAAATAGCCGTGGATAACGAGCGCATAATACTAAAGTCATATGAGAAATTGTGTGTAATTGTTTTGATTTTAAATATGCTGAAAGCTGAAAGTCGTTTTGGGGAAGCCACAAAGTTGATGTAACTGTTAATTATAATAATAATAATACTGAAAAAATTTCACAAGAAAATTTAGTATTGATGAAACACAATATATGCGCTAAAATTGTACCAGAGCTGTATAAAAGTATTTATAATAATAATATAAAAAATTATTATGAGGAAAAACTTTTGACGCAGACAACTAATATATAATTATATGTACTAACTATATTAACCACAACTAACACAAAGTGTTTGGGACTAAAAGTAGAAAATAAATTATATAAAAAATATTGTGTGATTGAATCATACCAATATATAATAGAGAATTATACGAAATACGAAACAAATATATTGAAACCATATATATATAACATATTACTTATATTAATGTTGCTCCTTTTGTTGTTATATGATACACTTGAACATCTTTCTCTGTGAACCTGGCCGTTCCTCCAGATATATATCATAAAATATTAAATAACTACTAAATACACGAGTACTATAAAAATAAATAACAAAGAAATTCTAAACAAAAGAACATGCAGTGCGTGATTTCTTAACTAACTACTAATAACACTAAAATTACTAATTGACAAATTGAAACTATATAGTAAATATAATATATATACGATATATAACTATCAATTATTCTTTGTTCAGTTCTGTTCTTATAAAATCTAGAGAGATTACTAAAATCTATACTAACTTACAGTTAGAATTATCTTCGGACTGGCTTCACCAAATAAAAGTGTGTAAGTCTGGGGCTGAATGCGAGGTGCTGAAAAATCATAATAATATATAGTAGAGAGTCCTATTTTATTTATAATGTACATACAATTATAAATGAAAGTGTAATAAGTACATATGTCATATGTAAAAGTTGGTATAGTATATTCGATATGCATAAGTTACTGAAACTTATGATATGATAATAATAATATTATGATGTAAAAAATCATTCTATACATATTGTTATATAATAATGTAATAATTTGTTGCGATAAAATGTAACCGTGCAAGTAATGTACTTCAATATTAACTAATCGCATAAGGACTTTGTATATAGCCAGTACTACCCAGTGTGTAACTGACAAAGGAAAACTCGGAACAAGTGATAAATGGTAAAAAAAACGATGAAAGTGATTATGAATGATTCATCCGAATGTTTGATGTAGTATATTCTATATAGAGACTATTACAATATTAATAATAATTACCTATTTACTATCATTCTTCCTGCAATCTCTATATATTCAATCAATGTAATGCTTTTTCTTTTTCGAATAAGACAAAAATTACATTCATTTTTTTGCTTTACTGTACAAAATATGTTTAGTACTTTCTATACTTCTATACATATACTTACATTGTACATTTGTCCAGTCAATCTCTAGTAGTATATAAGTCGTACGTCAATTATATAGTGAATAGGCAATTGACAAATATATTAGCTATTAAGTCATTTAATTGTACAAGCTATTGCATGAGAAAATTAATCCATTTTTCTTTTGAAAATTGCTACATTTATGTAGAATTCGTAGGATTTGATTTGAGTGGATATGTCGTGAGAAATATATAGTGATTTCTCTCGTTCATTTTATAAGTCTCACGACAATCCTCGACTATAAATATTATTAAATATATACATGTATATCATCAAAAGTGTATTGTGAATCATCTTGTATTCAGTACTATATAATATACCTTGTATGTTCATTATGATGATAACTTATAGTAACTTATAGTAACTTCGTCGTAAGTAAGAGAGAGATACACAAGCTAATATGCTTATATATCGCAAATGCATTTTGTTATCTTTTGATCCTGGTCAAAAACTTTGCTATTCGATCAAGAGATTTTCTTAAAAACAAACAAGTTCAAATTTCTTATACATATAATACATAAATATCTGTACTAATCTTCATGTACTTGTAATTGTTAATCGATAGTTGTAATGTATTATACATATAGAGATAAATACTTATACCAAGCCATTTCGTATGTTATATATACATGATTATATACTATGTGTGCAATCAATGTCATTTGGTAAAATGCAACGTACAATTATTATTTAATTATCTTTGCTTACATATACCAATATATAAATGTGGATGTTCCCGTAAAGTAAATACACGGATATAGAATATTCTTGATCGAGAGTTGTTCTATCTTACTTAACTCTCTCAAAATTCAAATCAATTTGAATTTGTTGAACAACTAACAATTGAAAATACGTGTCCAAGAATTTTCAACATGAATAAAAAATAAATAAATGACTTTGGATATCCAATAAAAACAAGTACAATAAGTCAATCATTCAATTCAAAATTCATAAATATTTCATTCAATTTCATCATGTACATCATCTCATGTTGACTTGCATATAGTCGGGGTTTCGTGAGACAAAATAATTTTATGTACTTTCATTTGTACAGCGTATTATAACTTTCCTTTCATTTCAAAAAGACTTTGTTGTTATACATGAAGAATCTTCAGAGTCAGAAAAAAGACAAAAAATTTACATTTTGTACATAGAACAAATAAGAATGTTGTGTGCGTATTTACTCTGTATAGATGTATCACGCTTGGCTTCACTCAGTGGGTTTTTTTCAGTTTTCCAACAAGAAGACGCTATGAGGGAATAATGGAAAATTTGAAGTTGACACAAAGGAAATTGTGCTGTACTGTACTGTAATCTGGAATAATGAAGAGATAATTCTTGATAATTCTTGATGCAGTTATATTTTGGCTCATAGGTAGTGTTGTTGCAGGTAGTTCCATTATTGTTTGAAAATGTTTGTCATATCATATGGCCAGGTACACTACTCACTATGTACTACAGAGAAAAAAATGGTATATCCCTAATATGCACGACATTCGCAGGTGAGTTTTGCTTACCTGTATGTTATATAGTCGTATAATATACATATATACTCACCATCATATTGAAATAACTAACTCAGGTGTTTTATTTATTCGATAGAGGCATTCACATTCCACCATTTCTCTCCGTTTTCGTCTTGGATCTTTAAAAAATTTAAGTTTTAACTCACATTAAATGTAATATTTTGATTGTTTTTTTTCATCATTATCTTCATTCCTTATTGTGGAGCAGCTGTATGTGTTATTAGTTTTAATTACAATACATATTCTATAATGGAGACGAAATTATAAGTGTAGTACCATATCAAAACTCAAACTAACTATAGGTAATTGGATACATTTTATCGCATAATTATACATTATTTTGTATTTAAATATAGTAAAAGTCTTAACCTGATTCAAATTAACGAGACATGTTTCATGTGCAGAGTGTTTAAATGTATATAGACTGAACAAAATCCTTTATTTAACAAATTCATTTCATTTTGGTTATAGCACAAGGAAATGAATTTTATCAAACTATAGGTATATATTTTTATCGACAAAACAAATATTGACCTCCGGTGATCTGAGCCACCTCAATTAGTGTTTTCAGTAACACTATATTACTGTGTCATATATCTTATTTGATAAAATTTGGAGAATATTGACTTTATGGTAGTGAATCTCAAATGAACTCAAAAATCCAATGTTTACATTTTGTTACACTGATTTGTTTTATCTTCACAATATTTATATTACTTTTAAAGTTTAAATGATAAAATAGATAGGTACTTCATCCAAAGTGAACTTGTGTTTTATAAGTTTTATTTATATACCTGTGCGATAGGTGAGGAATATATAAAGATCTTGATTGCAATTTACAATGTAGGCCATGACGTTTTTTTAGATATAACTTATAAATAAGTAAAAGTGCAAATAGATAGCAAAAGAACAAGACAAATATTTAATTTAGGTTTACAATCATAACAATATTTATTTGATTCCTTACTTACTTAACTTGACTATTTATTATAAATAATAATGAAAGGGAAATAATATAAAACTGCATGTTCGAGATTTAAAAAAATTGATCTTTGTTTTTCATTTTTATTTTTGCACAGGCAGCTTCATCAAATACAAGGAAAGGAATAAGGAAGATTAAAATGTGAACAAAGAACAAAGATACTGCAAATACAAAATACAAATTGTAATATCTATATGGAATCTCCAGTTTTCAAATAGAAAATGATGCCGTCCAATCCTTAGACACCTTATTTAATATAAATAATATTAGTACGTATATGTTATATATATAGAAGTATAGCTTTTTTAAAACTTGATGAAATCATCAAACGACTCAATAGTTTAAAATATACATTGTGTTAAATGATTTGCTGTCCGTGTTAACAAAATCTGCAGGCAGATTTCTGCTGGTTCGACAAGGAATTACCTACATACTTAAAATACACTCAATTGTTGATGCATATGATGAAAATGGATTGAAATTTTGACGGAAAATAAGTCTGTGACTAAAACATCATCACGCAAATGAAAAAGGTAAGAACATTGTATTTCTAAACGAATATATACTTTCTGTCGTTATATTATCTAATTGTAAGTTGGTCCTCTGAAGAAAATATTTAGAAAACATATTGATATTTTTAAAATGCTTCGACTCCGACATGAGAAACCCCAAAGTAGACAGCTAGACACATATAGGAATTCGGCTTCAATACATGTATTTTTAATAATGTATTTAGTATTTTGACAAAGTATACTTTATACAGATAGAAATAGAATACGCCTCATGCGAATATTACATGCATGTGACGACAACCCATATCACACTTCCTTTACACAGCAGTGCGAGGATTCAGATCACATTTCACGTGTATGAAATTTGATCTCTTCCTCATATATCCATCTTGCATCCTCCAAAGTTTTTCCACTCCTTTTATCCCCTGTAACTTGACCATAATTATTATATAGCAAGCCTTCACAGGTTTTATTTTCCCTAAAAGTTTTATTTCCACATCCAGCAGACTATCGCATCAGGTACCTTTCATTTTGTACAACTCACAATCAGTCTTCCATATTTTATACTATTTTTTTTACAAAAATCTCTTCTTGAAACACTCCTATAAGTATAAGTAGTAGCACATTTATTTCAAATGGAGTTTACTTGTTTGTATAATGCGGATATTTGAAGCCTCCTTCATACTAATACTGCATAAATGTAAATAGTTTTTCACAAGTAAAATAAGGGTTCAAGTACATTCGCCTATAATGAAATGACAGCCTAAAATATTTATGTAGTATAACGCAGCAACTCTCCTATTTTCATGACAATTAACAGAGACAACAAGGGCGTATTCTGTACTTATTACAACCTTAAATCCTTGCAGATTTCAAATATGTTAATTGGTATACTCTTCTCTGTATAGATACTCCCATATTCTCATTTTCTAGCATGTAAAACCTGTATGAACACTCTTTAATTCATATGATTATACAAAATGAGAGTAAAATCTCAGTTTCATTCATTCATAAACTATAGCTTTTATTGTTTTATATGCCCCACATTTACCCTTTCACCTTTGCAATTTTTTAAATAGATTTGTATAGGGAGTTTATGGTAATGAGAAACACGTGATTTATCTCATTATTAAGTCGCACTGTGTGCATATAGATAACATCCGGTCACTTCTGATTATGCGTTTGAAGGCTCATCATAATGATGCGCTACAAAATTATTATTATTTTACAAGTACCTGTGTGTATTGACTATAGAATGCAGAATATTTCGAAATCAAGTTCATATTGTGTATACGTATGGATTTCATAGTGAGTACTCGAAAATTTTAAATACACAAATAATTGTTTATTTATAGAGTATCGAGTGTATTATGAAAGCAATTCCGACTAACCAATCACTTTTCTTCTCCTTCTTCGTTGTTGTTGTAAACCACAAAACTATAGTGTAATAAAACATTAAGTGGGAATGTAAATGTGTATAATGTACACGTGAGTTCAGTGTTAGTGCCAGGAAGAGAGAACTCCTCCACATGTATAAAATCAAAATCTCATTTCGGATTCTGTTCCGAGTTCCACTCAGTGAGTGGCACACACATCTGGTCCCGTGACTGTTCAGGTTCCAGAAAGTAAATGCGGGTTTTCATATTGAATCATCTTGTACTTTTTACCCTGTTGCCATCCATGTTGCATTCAAACACCAAAATTTTAGTGTAAAATCGTAAGCTGTGTGGTGTACATTTCTCTCTCCACATTACACAAATATACTTGTAAGCATATGTGTGTGTGTACTCTGTGTACATGTGCAAGTGGTGGTTTTAAATTCTTTGGATAGGTAATTCAAACGGATGAACTTCTCCATAACATTAACTCTCTGCTTCTGTTCTGGTTCTGGTTTATGCTTTTCGTGGTTCAGCCCACTAAATTTGTTCCATAATTTTCTGTTTACACTCTTCCCTCCTATTTAGTATTAGTGTCTGGTGTAGTAAGTAACGTATAATGTGTACTCTATACAGAGTTCAACTCCACGAGTTCAAATATTCGGTTGTGCTAAACTTGGACTTGAAATATTCTACATTATTATTATGAACAATTTCGACATGACAGTGTGTATAAATTATCCATGAAAAGTCGTGCAGTTTCGTGCAGTGCTATTTAAAGTTTTCTACAGTTTTGCCTTTTGGAAGACGCAATTAACTGTGTTTGGGAGTAAATTAGACTAAAATGGATAAATCTTTCAATAACCAGGTAAACAACAAATTACCGTAAAATTGTAAACATATTTTATTCCGCAATGCAAAAATAAATGTGATTTGGCTCATTATTTTATTATCTATTTAAATTTATTTACGTTGAGATTCGTAAGGTCAAGTTCAGATATTTTTGAGAGAAAAAAGTTTTCCACGTTTCTGGTTTTGTGTTACCTATTTGATCTGAGAGCAGTAAAAGTAAAAGCAGTAAATCTTTTAAGATGAAGAGTGTAATGCAACAGTTTCTATCTAAAAGTATAAATCTTGTTGTTACATAAAAAGAACTTGAAAAAAAGAAAGAAGATTAGATTTCCTATCTGTTCAGACATTTTGTTATGAAATCTTTGTAGCATGGTAGTATAGTGGTTGGGTCGTAGGAAAGTTACAATTACAATGTTGAATCTACTACAGATACCAACTCAAACGTTTCTCACTCTGTGTTTCTACTTGTAAAGGCTCTAAAATGAGAATCACAATCAGTTATACATGTGAATATTTATTGTGCGTATCCTACACGGTGATTTATTCAGACTCTGTCTTGCTCTGATATTCTAACTGATATGGTAATGTCAACGTCAGGGTCCTGCTGGAAAGCAATTAGTTTCCGTCCTCACTCACTTCCTGCAAAAAAAATTCTTTCTTACTCTCCTTTGTCCTGTATATAGACTGTATAGTGTATACACATGAATATGTACCGACTGAACTACATACAATATATCTGTATAGTAGACTAGTAGACCTAATCCTCCTGCATCCGTTCGTCTTAATGATCCACATCTTACCCTCATCAACTCCAAACCCCAACATCCCTTCATATAACCCTTGGCAATATTTTTTAAAACATTCTTTGTTTTCTCATGTCTAACATTCACACTGGGCTTACGTTTATAACATGAATTCTTGGAATTCGAACGTTATTCCAGTCTATTTAATTAAGTTTGATATTTTTTACAAAAAAATATATACCCCTTGATGCAAGTTTGATTTTTACTGTAAATATTAGACGAGCCGGAATAGAGTCGGTATACTTGCGTCCATTTCGGAAAGAATCCATATGTCACATGTATCAATTGACATGTATGGTGTATATGTATATGTATTATCACATATTTCATATGGCATGTATAACTAAGGCACGTGCGTGCATTGCCACATGTGTTTCAACAAAATCAAAAAGGTTTGTTGTTCCTTATTTTCATATCCTCCCTGTAATCCTTGAAGGTTCACATGTTCGTATATGTATGTATATTTATAATATGCATCTACGGAAGCAGCAAGCAGCTGATCCCTATTCATCTCTCTTTTCGGGCTTCCACGACAGACGACTGACTGTGACTACAAGTAGAAAGTCTGTTTGCAGTTTTTCTTTACAGATATTTCTTCATGTTATTCTACAATTGCCTTCAAAAGTACACATTTCCCACAAAGATATAGTTTTATTTCGTCATTATACCGGAATCATTTTGAATGTTTTAATTCACACACATGACGATAGAAAGATGTTCAAGGCCAAAATTCGAACTAGAAATAGCATGCATGCAGCTTTAATTGCTGCTGTGGTAGGTATAGAATCTATACTATAGATGTGTAGAAAATTATATGCAAGTTGCTCTGGGAAAAAATGTTGATTTTTAGAATTAATGCTCTTGCACACGGAAATCTAACTTGTTTCTCGGAATTTTCCTGTACTAAATCAAGGGTAGGAACCTGGAGAGAATCTGCATGTACAATCTACATGTGTATAGGTTCAAAAATATTTATATGACGGAGGAGGCAGAGTTTTATCCTTCGACCCAGACGCCTCCAGCAAAAAATCTTGGCCGTTAAAAATAAATTGTTTTTCGTTTTGCATCTCTCTCATCGTTTAAGTTTTGTAACGCAAACGAACCTTCAAATTTTCATCAACTGCACTTACTCTAGCCTTTTTATGATCATCGTTTTTGTATACAGAGTTTTATACACGCTCATGACATAACTGTGCTTTTGTGCATCAAAAATATTACATATGGCGATATGTGACAGCATTCAGAAGTGCATACGGAAAGTTCAGAAAATTTTATATATACGGAGCTAATGTTTTTCTTTCTACATTTCCTTGTCAGAAGTCAAAAGTACATGATGTTATGGCTAAATTTAAATTACTCATATATCGTACAAATATCAATAGTTTTCATTTCGCAAATTACAAACAGAAGTTTCTATTTTAGGGGAAAGTGTATATTTGATAATATTTTTTAGGTAATAATATTCTATTGATACACAGTGTGAGTCAAATGTTTAAGTATCGCCAGTCATTAAATCGAGAGTAAATATATTTACAAATATATAATATTTGTAATAATACATTTGCTAGCCTTCTAAATCTCATCGCACAAAGGTGATACCCTTGAAGTTCACGACCATTTTTCACACTTACACAATCTGAGATGATGAGAAATATAAAATACAAAATATAGAACCGCCAGCTAATCCTGCAAATCAGCAGCTGAGTTTTAAATGTATCAACAATTAATATGGAATATTGGTTGGAGTGTACTAAGAATGCAATACTATACGACTCGCGAATTTCAAGTCGTCTGATTCACAATCGTAAACATACAATACTGTGTAGAAAGATAAACGTCTTGTACAAGGCAGTGCATTGTTTTCGAAATTGTAATATGAATAGCCTCAACTTTTCAACTCTTTAATTCTCAGCCGGTCAAAGAGTTCTATCCAAAGCTAAAATGGTATTTACATACATTTATGTATGGAAATAGCCATAACACACATTGCATTTCCACACTTTTTTTGTCTTAAAAAAAATGGGGGATTTTAATGCATCTTCAGTAACTGAATATATGTTTACCCGTCAAAATAATTAAAGTTTGCAGCCAATCTCTATTTTGTCTATGGCGTTTCTTTACAAGAATGTTTTAATTGTACAAATACAACATCTTTCGAAATTTCCCTTAAATCTTAATGAGCGTAAAATCTTGCTCAACGACATATTAACTTTAATACACAACGAATGTACGATAAATAGCTTGCAAATGGTGTATTGATAGAAAATAAACTAATGAGTTATGATTTGAAGAATGTCTTTTAAATTTCGACATGTAACTCTTAATGTATCGCAGACACAGACTTGGAGTGTGACTGAATAAAAATCAAAAGGCACGCATAACAAAGGCAGTGAATATACATAGCTGCAGCAGAACAATCAAACCAAAGCAAATGAATGATCATTAGTCATTGTATAGTTGTGATAATTATTATACGAGCACTTTATTAAAGGAGGAGGGGGTCGGATGAGTATAACATAAAAAGTCATTGTTCTTTGAGCATACAATTCCTTAATTCATTTCGTGCTGTCATTGCACTATTGTCATATACAACTTTTGATACTAGAAATAAGCATGATGTGTGTAAACAATCTATATTTTTATTCATGATTCTTTGAATTCCTTTTGCAGGTTTGCAGTTTGAAAAAGTACAGCGGAATCCCAGGATAATCGCAAAACGGAAGCCGCAATAAATACATGGAAGAATTATCAAGAGATTAATATCGTTCAATAAAAATAAATAAACCCCTAAGTACTCGCATAAAATTAAAAACCGAAAGCGTTTACACGTTTATATAAACGCAAAAATTAAAAAATACCGTCCAACGTATATTGTTTAAGTGATTTATATAAAATACAAACACGAAATGCAATCTCAGAAAACACCGACACCGCCTCTTCGAAGTAAACTACAAGGCAGTATGAGTAATAGCACAATTAGTACGAGCAGCAATAAGAGTAATAATAATTCCTTTGAAATGAATAATGAGGAGGACGAGGATGGATTGCATTCATATAGAAAACAGAATGGAATTCAAATCCCAACTGGTTCTTCCCATCATAATAATAATAACCATAACAAGAATTATAAAATAACCAATCATACAAATATTAACAGTAGCAATAGCAATCACAATAATAATAATAATAATAATTGTCATAAATTTTCCTCGTCCCCAACATCCCCAAATACAAATAAAAACACAATTCTACAGTCGACTGATCCTGATCCCGAGTTGAAGTTGCAACTATTATCCGGAGCAGAGGGAGATGGTGGTTCTCATTTAAATGATTCGTCATCCTACAGTTCTACTTCTACTTTGGCACTGTCATCTTCATCATCCTCGTCATTGTCAACACCCAAGGGAGAAAGTACAAGGTTGAATTCTAGATCTTCACTTGACAAGGACAAGAATGTTTCAAGTGATCACAGTCGTTTGAGTAGAAGCCTTAATACGAATTCAAATGGTACCAAAAGTTCTAGTAGTGCTAGTAGTAATAGTGGTGTCCCTCACTTGACTTTCTCACCGGAAACACAGTCGTCTTTAAGTGTAGCAGCATCCGCCTCAACTACCACCCCACCTGTCAATGCCCATGGTTTCTCGCCGTCCAAGTCATCTGCATCGCATTTCCGTCCATCCTCCACTTCGTCACCCTCGGATTTATTTGGGGATTTGGTCAAAATGAAATCCACATCATCCTCGGGAGCTAGTGGAAGTCGAAATACCCATTCAAGCTCTGTGAATGGTGGTGGTGGTGGGAGTAGTGCCTTTAATGAGAACGCACATGGTCTGTCGGGCATTGAACATGGGGAGGCTCATACGGGTAACATGAGTAGTATACTCAGTGAGAATTCCATAGCTAACCATAGTCATTCCAGCAGTAATATCAGCAGTACAGAGGAGAACTTTGAATGCATTGGTGAGGGAGCCAATTCCATTCATTCTCACAGTGAACACGCCAGCTTGCAGTATTCAAGGTAATATTCTATGTACACCTTTTTTTTCCATATTATTATATTTTATTTTCCTCACACACTTTGTGTGTAGTTTGTCGTTGGTTCTGTACAAGGATCTTCTCTTTTTATTCGATATAAAAATTCTCAATCCTAATTGCCTTTTCAAACTACTACCTCCTGTGATTGGTTATTCTTATTGGTACATATTGGCATTGGACGAAATACAAATATTATAAAAAAAGTTTATGTGTGTATATACGTGTGTTTCGTGCAGTGTACAACCATGTATTTACTATCAATAGTCGATACTAACTGCACGGTAAAAAATTAAATATATAAAAAAAAGCTGTAAAATAATTGAAAAGAAGATAAACTTGAACTCGCCATTGTCTCTTGTTCAAAAGTGAAAGGTAGTAAAAAAAGGTACTATTATGATTTATTTTAAGTGCCAACTCTATATAGCAGAGAGCTCAATTTGTACTTTGTTAAAGTATCAATCGTAGTGTAAGTGAGTATGTGTACTTGCATTTGAATTACAAAAGATGTGCAGTTTGCACACTGCAATTTGTACATGCTAGAATTTCAATTAAATAAATATGGTAGCATAAGAATGTATTTAAAAGAATACCTAATTTACTATCATATACGTATAGTCTCATTGCCACATGAACCATGATTATGATGAAGATAAATGATAAATACATACGTCAGTCTTTGCATCTTCATCCATTACGTTCAATTTTACTCGTCTTCTTCTTTTCTTTTGTCTGAGCTGGTTATTCAAAAAATACAAACACTCGAATTGCTATGAAATAGAGAGTAAGTACAAAGTTTATTCCTCCAAGTTGAAGATTTTTCTTTAGATTGAAGTGTTAGACAATGTGAGGATTTTTAGCATTCTTCTCGAGTCAGCGAATTTTTTCTATTTTGATCTGCTGCAAAAAGTAAAGCAAGGTTGTGGAATGTTCAAATTTTCTTTACATCGTATGTACATGAAATCCACAATTTGAAATCACATAAACGGAATGAATGATGTGTGTATACGAGTTACGTAGGAAGAGGTAGAATTGACGAGTCGTCTGATGATCAAAGTGACGTTAGAATAATATTATATAGAGGGACAAAAATATATTATGACGTGTGCCTGATGACCAATGTCCATATGGAATTTGAACGATTCACTAGTCAACTACTTATATGGTCACGAGGAACTGAAGTAAAAAACAGAATATACCTGTGTGCAATGTACCAAATGGAGATATTGATATTTTCAATTTGAAAACTGCGCATAGATGATGGATTTTATATTACAGTATTATTGATTCAAATACGATTACGAATTTTATCGATATGGCTATACCTGCGTGCGTGTGAGCAGGTCCTTGTCACTTTAGTATGCGTTTTTACTGCGGTATTTTGAGCGACTCAGTCGATGAACGTAGGTATACACAATCTTATTTTTACAAAGGACCTCATATTATAAACAAACACGATTTGACAGTTTCCAAATATACTGTATCCAAATTAGTAATTGCGTACGGTGAGTTCTGAACCGAAAATAGACTAACCTACATAAAAGACAAAATACACACTCACTTTGTACTCTGTGTGTTTAATGTGTTTGTTAGTAAAGTGGGAGGCTAGTATCTATGAATTAGTAACGTGAGTGCGGGAAACGTGCAGAGTGTGGGCCATAAATTAGTCACGGACACAAGAATTTCCTTCTCAGTTGGCGGCCAACTCATCTTTAATTTTACATTGTCTGCAAGCAAATCTTTTGAAATTTGTCACCAAATGACACCTTTCAAGCTTTCATAGTACAAAATACATGAAATGCATTGTCCTTTTGCAATTTTTCTCCATTTTATCATTTAAAATTTATTCGTACATGTTTTTTCTACCGTTTTAATTAATGTAAGTAATACCTACTAGGTATATAGGTAGGTAAGGAAGACGGCGGGGGCAATGTTGCTTATATTTATGACGATGTAAATATATGTACTCTTAATTGTACAAGTATAAAAGACTCTGAATAGGGAAATGACAAAAATCAATTGTGTTTTTTTTGTGCACCATGTTTTAATATCACACTTTCCACCGCCAAACAACTACCCGTTGGGTTTGAGCTAATTATACAGTCGAGTGTGATTCAAGATTGAGCAAAAAGTCAAGTTTTTACCCATACAATACGGAAATACGAATAAATATTTATGTTGTTCTAATGGGCGATTGCTAAAACTACTGCATTATGTTTAGTCCACAAATGCTCGTTCATGTATTTAGTGGGATAAATATACTATATAGGTAGGTCATTTGTATATAAATAAGTACACCTAATGAATTGGGTTAGTTGCTACGTTTATTATTATGAAGCCAGCTAAGCTTTATGTTTAACACCCAGCTGTAACTTAAAAATTATTTAGAATTTATACATTAGAGCCAATCTTGTTAATTTTGATGCGACACGGCTTTAAATTATGTAGGACGACTGTGTCTGTCTGTGTGAGTTTAGTACACACTGTGCACTAAAGGGAAATAGGCTCAGGTAATATTTCTGTACATTTTTCCACGTATTATATAGATACAGGAGTAAATATTTCTTAATAATAATCATACCCACTCTCAATTAAAATGTAATTAGTTATATTTTGTACATTATAAAGAAAATATGACGCAATCGACAGAGTCCACAATGTGTGGGAACTTTTATACTGATACTATGGGCTGTACTGATGATGATAGTAATGATGATGATGGTGAGATTTAAAATTAGGGTGCAGGTGGAATTTCATATGTATATAGCCGGTATAAGCATAGTTTTTTTCTGTAAATAGAAATAAAATGAAACTGGATGCCCCCAAAATAGAAAATTGAGAGAAAGGAAAGTTGCATTTCAATTTGAAAATTGGCAAGTTGCATCTTCATACTATTTTTTTTTGTATGCTGTTGTTGATTGCATGTTTATGTTGATAATGTAGTGAACGATGGGAACGTGCGTAGGTAATTCGAGTCCTAAGTACACAAATATACAAAACCCAGTAATAGTAATATGAATGTTTCATTCAGTAGCTCTATTCCACAAATATGTTATTTATTTGGTCATGGAGCATTGTGTACCCATTGCACATTATACATACTGTAGAGTGGGCTACTCACAGTGTCCACAGATAAGCACGACAAAAACGGAAAAAGAATAGAACGTGAGTAAATAGTAAATAATCACAATGATTTTGCGTTAAAATCACTATAATTGTGTGAATAAACATATTCACACAGAGATTATGGACTTGGTTTGCGAATGTAAACTATTTTGTACATGTAAAAGTGTAAAGTGTATAGGTATTTGAACTGCAAGAAGCTTATACAAGGTATCATTAAAACGTGACGAGCATGGTCAGTTAGCTGTGAAGAGTTTAATTTGGATTCTGATATCCGCAAAGTCTGTTCCTTAACATATGCCGCTTGTACGTATATAACGAGGCAAACTATCTGTAAATACATGTACACGGTAAAAATCATCACACGTATAGTTCTACGTAATGCAAATCTCAAGTCTCTGTATAATTACTCACAAACTTTTCAGGTAAAATGAAAAATAAATGTAGTAACTTTACATTTCGTATAAGTCTTCAGTTTTTTGTCGCGGTTGTTCGTATTTTTTATAGTGGTTGCATTCGGAAGAATTGACAAAAGAAAAAAAATAACGAGTTATTTCATGCTTTTGAATAAAAAATGATCACGAGTCGTCCATTAGTTTTTTAGCATTCGAGTAAAACGGTAAATGTAGGATGAAGAATAATCTCAAGTCAAACATAAAAAAACTAGACATATAACATTGTTATTATTACAATATTAAAACGAGTACGTTCTTCGCTTGTGGAGAAGAAACCCTAGAATATATTTAGTGTGGTGCAGGCATTTTCGGAATAGGCTAAGCTTGCACCCATGTGCAGTTTAGGTTCATCGCCTTTCCCCAAAGTAATATATTATATTATATTATAGTCATATAGTCATCAAAAACCAGACATCAACTATAGTGTGTAATCATTTCACAGGGTAACAAAAATAGTTTCAAAATCCCATGTGTTCGACGTACACACAGATTATATGTACATACAGCCTGCGGTCAAAGCCACCAGAGTCATAAAGTTGGGCCATGCTAAAATAACAGCAACTACTACTACTATCAGTAGTTACATTCTAATGCTATGCATGTCAAGTCAAAGTACAGGTATTTTTTTGTGTGTGTGTGTGTCTGTGTGTCTGAAGAAAAGATTGTGGATTGTGTAATGTTTAGAGAATATCTGCAAAGATTCAGTTCAATGTATTTTAAAGTTTGAGTCAATCTCAACATTCGACCACGCAACTCAAAACTCAAGTACAAGGGAGAATGTTCCACTTTGCTTTGTCTGCACTTTTACATGTGTTTGTCGTTGGACTTTAGGCACAAGGATAGGTATCATTAGTTTTAGCTATTAAGAACCTCACACCACACCAGGATCCATCGACAGGCGATAAATATGTAATTATTATTGGGAACCTAATGTAAAACAGAACACGGGTCAACGATTAAATGAAGTGATCTGTAAATATCATTGAACAAAATAAACTTCAATTTATGTAGTTGCTCTCGACGTGTAAAATATATGTAGAATTTTAATGTGTTAGTGCTTTGTTAATATCTAAAAATTCATCCTTAACTATTGACGATGAATAGATTAGTTTATTGTTTACCGGGAATGAAAAGAATCGCAAGAAAAACCTTTTTAGCGTATTTGTCTTTAATCTCATTGTGTGCAAGATTCAAGATGTCCTATCTCCATACAAATTAAAATTGACATAAATTTAAATGTAAAACCACACCTAGTAAAAGAAAAACATAATGTAAAAGTTGATTGACAGGCGTCAACCGTCAATATAGTCAAACCTCACCTTTGGCTTCAGCTCTAACTCCAATTCCAATTTGAACCACAATAATTAGGAGCATGTGAATGGAGCCTATGTATTGGAGCATATATATGTGGTGGAGCCTTAAAATTGCGGTCGATAGTAATAATAATAATAATAATTGGTAATTGGGACATTTAGACATCCAATAAACTCAATCTCGAATACTATACGGCGTATAGAGATGGACAATTGATATAGTCGCTGTATTACAATAATTGTCTAGACCTAGACACGAAATCCATTACAGATGAGAGTCATATCTGTATACGTACACCTACAATTAAATTGATGGTAATTGGTGGAGCTAATATTGTAGATTGTGTGTGAAGATGGAAAAGATATCGTGTCATCACCAAATACCTCATTCGAGTCAGTAGTCTAAAAACCATTACGAATTCAAGTCCCATCTTCATTCTCTTGCTGAGGCTTTCTGTTCTGTTTTCTAGATCACCGACGATTCATGAGAAAACCAATTTGATCCAGTATCAAGCTTTTGTACATTATATTCTTGTTTTTTCTCAACTCATTTTCCAATCATAAAACATTCACATTATGTTTTTTTATGAATTAAAGTAAAGACCTTGCGTTTCCCAAAACATGCACCAAAGTAATTTAAGGGAGACTGAACGAATTATGATATTGAATAATAAAGTAAGGTGATGGAGTTATGTGGATGAAACTGTTGATAGTTAATGATTTATGAGGAATAAATTATGTTTTGAAATTTATGTTGATATGATGAAGGTATAAATTATACTGTATAGTCATGATAAACACACACAAAACTTCTAGTCACTTCTCATGCTGACCTACTATACCGGTTCCCTGGTGCTCGATATGTACTTATATGGTACTTTAGTTGCTGTCAATCTGTTGACATTATAAGTCGTTGACTTTTTCTTTTTCACCTTCACATATTAAGTATTATTATAGTTTTTATTGCTGTTATTTGATGTTGTTCTCTCTTCCTTTTTGAAGCATTGTCTATCTGACAAACTTGTGTCGTACTTTAGAGACTTTTATTATAGTGTACTTGCGCTACCCTAAATTTGTCTCTTCAATCTCCTTGTCTTCTTTTTTTGACTTGACATGCACAAGGAATTAAAGTACAAAAGAATTACCCTTCCAACTTGCGATTGATTGTCATTGTGCACAGAATGCACTTTTCATTGAGTATATAGTATATACCTGCTAATAAACGAAATTAAAACCTAGTTCAAATAGAACTTTATGCTTTTTACTTTTTACAATCTGTAGGAGTTTAAATTGAATTCAAACTCAAGTCCTGACAGTTGTAAACCACAATTTCCTTTAATTTCACATGTATGTACGGTCAGCACGGAGGATTCACACTCTTTCGTAAACTCTCAAATGATCCAGTTTGTATTTATGTAGGTACATATGCATAAATATCAAGATGAAAACGAATGACATTTGTACTTTATTTTGAAAAATTGGCACAGTCGAACATTGCACACCAATTCTTCTGCTGTTTGTGGAGGCGTAAATTTTTTCGTCTATATAGTTTTCAAATCTGAGCTGTACAAATTCAAGATTAAAGAATAACGTTCAAGGAATTGACGATGAAACTTTGTGGATTTGAAATAATCCTCATAGTGTGTGTGTATGATAATTACAAACTTTTCCTTGGTTGAAATTTCATGCCTCGTTATTTATTGTACTATTTACTACAATTTATGCTTGATTCTCCTTCGGTAAACCTTCAATAATTTAATTTTTTTTGTGGTCAGTTTTAATTTAAATTTATTATCGCCTGTCCTCGCTCACAAAATTTGCTACGTATAATTTGCACCAGAAGTATGAGAAATGGAACAATTCTGCTCACCCTCGGCTATTTTATGACTAAATATACAAATCATGCAGAACCAAAGGAACTGCATATATGTTCCATATGTTTATGATTCGAAAAAACTTTACAACTTATTGCATTTTTGCTTCCTTTAAATATTACTAAAATTAGGACCAAAGGTGCACTCTATACATATGACGAAAATTAGGACCAAAGGTGCACTCTATACATATGACGAAAATTAGGACCAAAGGTGCACTCTATACATATGACGAAA
>JAIUND010001989.1:0-27253 GCA_034699125.1 Gisinianus flammeolus | reverse complement strand
ATTATTTGAGTCGAATCCCACTCATAATGAATGAAATACCACGTACGTGAATACTCACTCAATGAGTAGAATAGTAGCGGTTGTGCCCGACTGCATTACACAACTTTTGTGGAAAAACAAGTTTAATACAATTGATTATACGTCGATCAACCAAATGAAATGAAAAAACTCTTCACAAAGTCAACCTGCTTTTGTGTATACGTATATACTTATATACATATTTGACTGATTGAATTTATTTACTATAATTTATTCAGTGATGAGAATTTTAGACACAAGTCTATAGTATTTACTCTTTTTTCAAAGAAATATGGTCCAGCTCTATATTCGTTATCCGATAATAAAGTCAATTTCTTCTCTACAATAAGTATGGTGTAAATAAATATATGTATAATACTATATATATACACAAGCAGGGCATAAAACTAGCTCACAGCTGATTACCTATCATTTATTTACCTTTCATGAAATTGCATGTACATATAGCTACTTGCATGTGCAAATGTTTTACATTCTCGCACACACATTTTACCTGCAATATCAAATTCCAGCTGAATATACACAAGTGTATACATAGCATTTTTATTTATTAATACAACCTGTCGGTAGATAAATGTTTTTTAAGTGAGAATCACTATATAATGCTGCACATTGGTTAGGACATTGTTAATATGACTATTTCCTTGAAGAGTCGACAGTCGACTTACATATATTTCTTTAATGCGGAAAACTGGAAAACATTTGGAAGCAGGCATTGCTTTCTTCCGTATGTACTTTCGCCAATAATCCATGCAAGGGAATTCCATAAAAACTCTTTGTATATAGTGGATGCACGCACCTTCTGATACTTTATAGTTGTGCTCGTAAAATTGTCACAGTAAAAGCTTCTTGACCAATGTGTTGTAATGGAGAAAGTAGACTAGACTTTCTTTGGGGGTGAAAATTGCTTTCTTTTTTCGTAGGGAAAATTTCGCCTACTTTCTCTATTGTTCTGTGCAATTTCAAAGTGAAAAGACACATATGTCCATATGCATTTTTTAAAGGTTTTGTTGGTAGAGTCCAATCCAATCCAATAGAACCATGCCATTGGATCATAAAACAAGTTTTGATGTAGATGATTTGATTTATCGTTAGTTTTTGGTATTTTATTTTTCAATTGAATTAAAATAATACAATCTTATGATTCTTTTCTCTTAAGTAGATGCGTAAACAAACGAAAGTTTTTTTTAAGTGTATTTTTAAACATGATAATCATAATAACATTTTATGTTTATATTTTTGTGAGCAACAACTTTCCTTAATGGGGAAATTCCATTATTTTCTTTCCTCTCACTTGATCCGTATCAGTAGCAGTAACGTAGATTTATTATCATCACGTGCTTAAAGTTTACATGTACTTAATTAATATTAAGTAAATAAATAAAAATGAAAATGCTGTTCGTCAAGTTGAAATGTATATGTACTATATTATGCTCACTAAATGTAAGTAATATACACTCCTCACTTCCATGTACTCTCGCTATCCCTCTTCTCTTTCTTTAAAAACTAATATTCTCGTTTAATAAAACCTTCTGTGTCTAGTCATCGTCGACGTTGATGTAAGTAAATATCAAATATTTTGTTGGGATTTCATAACTACTGGGCTATAAAATAATATTATGAATGAATGAATTACGATAATTCATTGTATTTATTTATGTTTTTTTTTCTATAGGGCATTCCTGTTCTTATTCCTTTTTCGGGCAACAAAAGAGATCTCCCTGGAGCTCTTGATGAAAATGGACTGATCCACAAGTTTGAACAATATAATATATATATACTTACTTTATATAATATAAATGATTGTACATAACACGATATATAAATGATAAAGACAATTTCTGGTTTGTATATATATTAATCATAAAATAATATATAACAAATGTAAAGAAAATAGTTGATTGTAAGAACCGAATGAACGTCATCTCAAGGATTGTTAAGTTCAAAATGAAATGTATGTGTTACAGTAATGTAGTACCTTCATCATAGAGGCATTACGCATGCATGTTTGTAGGAACCTGGACGTCGTTCAAGATGAGTTGTAAAGACAGAGACAACACTGATCAATATAACATTAAAGTAACTCATCCATTATTTCTCAAAGACTGGCAATCGCGGAGAGTACTCCATTATAACACGTCTAAGTGTGTGTGTGTGTGTAGTGTGTATGAATCATATATGTATGTATGTATCTCCTTTCTTTATAATAGAGTAGAAGAAATTAAATATTTCGAAAAAAAATTCTTCATTATTTGTGGTTTTAAGAAGGAAAACTATTGTTTATGGGAGTAAGTGGGCAATGTATGAAGTTAAAAAGGTAAAACATGCTCCTTCGTGGTGCTATTTCCGTGTTTTCTCGTCTTCATTCCATCCCAAAGCCTTCGCATTCATTTAATGAATACAATAACTTCTCTACGAGTTGCTCATACGTTTTATAGGGTGGAAGATCAAGTCGGTTGAAGCATGTGTGAGAGCGTGGCAAAGCTGTTTCTTTCCCAACCTATCAAAAAAGCAATCTAATTAATTTCATGTCACAATATAATAAATATAAATAATACATCTTAAAAAAATCGAGGAAAAAGTAAAAACAAACAAATAAATAATAAAAAAAATACGAGACTGTTTAAAATGAAATACTTTTTCTATGCAAAATCTTTGAGGTCCATTTGATCCCATAAGCTCTGCAAAACCACCAACAGGTACTCGGCAAGTTCCACACGCAAATTGTAAAAGTCGAGCTCTTTTTTCATTGTCCATTGATTTCACAAATTGCCAAAACCATATTATCTGTTTGCTATTCCGGGTATAATGTCTGAAATCCAAAATATAATAATCATGATACTTGATTCAATTCTACATTTCAAAAATAAATTGAAGGCACATGCATAATAAATATAGAGTCTCTATATAATATAGAGATGTAATGTAATGTTGTTTGGTTCACTTTCAAAGAGATTTTTATTTACTAAAATAAACTGCATTGACATTGAAATTCTGGCTACCGTTTACTTGAAACTTCCCATTGCCTATGTGAACCGTCGAATGTGTCATGTCATCCCACGCATACATGATAAAATACTACTATTTTCTCCAAATGATTCAACACATGTACGTTGACTCTACATTGTACAGTATGTATGTACTATGTACACGGAGAATGTATGTACATATAGGTACTGTTGTTTACACGTTTACAGCTTGTACTATAACAAAACACACGAAGCACACTGACTTTTGCGCTAACGTAAAAGTTCTATATACTATTAATAGATTGAATGCAGTGGTACACTTTTTCCCCTTCAATGTTAATCTAATGTCCACTAATTATCTCGAGATTCTTTGTACTGTATGACGCGACAATCTCGTGTGTCTCTCTAAAAATTATCTAAAAAATATTTATTATCTTTCCATTTCCAATCAAATTAATCAAACTACACAGATAAAAAGAAGTATGATATTTCTGACAATTTCGCAATTACTTTTAAAATTATTTAGATTTTTCTGCTATATTTCGTTCAAATTGATGAACGACAATGTTAAACGACTGAAATATAGTAAAACGCAAAAGTATATACCTGTAAATAGTATTCCTAGACCAGTCATCGACATCAATTTCTTGCATCCCGCATAGAAGCAATTCTAATTCCCTCTCATCAAAATATTTAAGCCACTCTAACGGAACGACTTCATTAAAACCTTTTGAAAAAACAAATTTCATTTTTTTTTAAAGAATTTATCTTGGCAAGAACGAAAATTACAATTCAATGTCAAAAATTTATCAAACTCACCTTCAAGGAATGCTTTAGTCTGTTCTTCAATCCCACGCGTCATCCGCCACTCGGTCATCATCCTACACATTACGGGAAAATCAGGCTTGAGTATAAAATATCACACACATGACGAGAACAAGAAAAAAAGTAATACGTACAAGATTACATAATACGGATAGTTCACTTTCAAATGTCAACCAACATGTCCAACATATATGACTCACTTTATGTATTCTTCTTTATTTGTATCATCTACGCGGATAGAATCACCACCTTCTTTCAGTTCGTGATGTAAAACTTGTCCCAGCAGCTCAAAATCCACCGCAAAGAAAAGTTCTAGTCCACATTCATCAATCTTGTTGTCTCGTATCCATATCTTTACGCAGGAAAATAAGGAAAATTAATCAATTTATTCTTACGTGTAAATTTGTATTTACTTGTGAGAAAAAAGTACTTACTAATGAAGTATAAAACTCTGGATCAATAGACTCGATATCTTTAGAAACGAGTTTTTTATTGAGCATCCGTTTAAAGAAAGGCATGGTGAAAGCAGAGTAGATAAATCGACCATGATATAAGGCCATGGCAATGAATCTACCTATAAACTTGAAATAATGTAAATGATCTGGATTCACGTACGATGCTGGATTTATCTGAAATAATGAAACAGTTCAAGTTGAAGAAAAACTCTCTCATATCTCATATTAACCGTAGATTGAATTATTGTAAAAATAACTGGTACCTGTAAATTGTAGTTATTCTTATTTGCATATTCAAATAGACAGTACATTGGATTGAGAACTTCATGTGATAGCAGCAAAAACCATTCTCTATATATAAAACAAAAAAAAAACAGTAAAATGGTTTAGTTTATTTAAGTTTATTTACTTACTTACAAAATGCAAAACAAGTTTATAGATATTCTATTTTCATGTAAATTTCACCATACCTAGCTACTCCTCCGTAATCTAGACCTTCTTCACCTCGAAATATAATATAAAGTCTTCTACGTAATTCGTAAGCTGGATGTCTCATAATCTGATGGAATGAATCTTCAAATAAAGTACCGCGTCCCACAGTAATTTTTATATGCGATGGAAGAGCATTTGACTGACAAAGATAGCGGAATTGACAAATTTTCCATCGAAAGGATCTTTCGTAAGCTATAGGAACGCCATAAATGCCCGGACTGTAAGATAAAGTCAAGGACAACAAGTGTTATTACACAAATATTAAATTTTAAAGTGTATGAAAATGAAAAAACTGAAAAAAGGATTTCCTATTGGATTTACCCATTGGAACTTCCTCCACGAGGATCAACAAACTGTAATAATAAAGATAAATCAAATATAAACAATGTAATTCTGTATAGAAATAAAATCTCATGTCAATACTCAAATGCTCTTACTGTGGTACTCCTCGAATTGTGATCAACATAGTATCTCACATTGTCTTCTGTTAGTCGAATTTCCCAGCCCTGCGGTAAAGGTTCATTTGTAGCATCCGTTTCGGAAGCACCCTGCGACCGTGGATCACTCCACTGTGTGACACATGCTTCAGGTGAAAAAGGGGTAAAAAAAAATAATTAATTGTTAGTTAAATTTTTTTCAAAAATTTCAAAAAAAAAACCAAAATTACAAAAAAAAAAAACAATTACTCTTTTCTTGAAAATTCTCTACAAAGAAACACGTGAAGTCTTAATTTAAAACACCTTATACGCTTAAAAACTAAACTGTGGTCAATAAATGTCACTAACACACTTGTTATTCAAAATTAATAAACAAAATTCTTTTATTAAACAGAGAGAGAGAGGTTCAGTTCAGCGCATAAGAGTTCGAACACCGGACAACTAAATACACTAAATACACTGAAATAACTCATAGCAAATAAATGTGGATGAAAAAGGGGTAAAAAAGGGGTACAAAAATTTTTAAATTTTAAAAAATTAAAATTTCCAAAAAAAATTCAATTTTTTTTCTCCAATGTTTTAAATTAACACCGGAATTCTTAATTTATTTAATAAATTACCTAATCTTAATTTACAACACCTTATACCCATGTCAATTACATACATATTATCACATATGTACAAGTTAACTCACAAAATCCTTAACTTGTTTAGTAAATTACTCTTGAGTAAGGTGTTTTAAATAAATTGAACGTAATATACAATACTTTTGATTGGAAGTTAAATCTAAATGTTGTACTTACATCTGTGGTTCACATAGTAGACTTTACCATCAGGCCGGGTACGCTTCTCCCATCCGTCCGGGAGTGGCCCGAGTGTATCTGTTTCTTGCTCCCCATGTAGAATGGTCTGTGGTTTACAACACAAAAAATGGTAAATTTATACTACATAAAGTATAATACACGTGGAAAAATGGCTCTTGTTTTCTTTACTAACCTGTTGAGGATAGAGAAAACGTCTTTCTCCTTGTTCTAATATATGACTTCTCATTCCTTGCCAATTATTATAATGGGCTAATCTTTCATTACTTGGTCGCTGCCACTGTAAAAAAAAAAGTAGCCCAAAAAGAAATGTAGTACAAAATTACGGAGAGTACTACTGATGATGATGACACAATCCAATAAATGAAGTGTTCTTCTTACCGTTGTACTCCTCGAGTTGTGATCCACATAGTATATTCTTCCTCTAGGATCTCTCCTCATTTCCCACCCTTGTGGAAGTGGCTCAGGTCTCTCCCACGTGGTACTCCGTGTGTTATGGTCTACATAATATCGTCGTCCATACTCATCGTACCGAACTTCCCACCTACACATATGTACAAATATATTATATATTTTAAAAATAATTCAGTATTTACAGTGTACTTACAGTGTACTTACAGTGTACTTACAGTGTACTTAATGACTCCTTATTTATTGCAATGCATATAATATATAGAATGAATCAATGAAGCAGTGTAATTTCATACCCTGATGGTAGAGGTTCATTTGAATTATCCCGAGGTATATTTGGGGCTGGAGGTCTTGGAGGTGGGGTCGCCCTTAGACTTGGTGTGATATTGTTATTGTTACTACCCGGAAGGCTTGGAGGAGGTAATATTCCATCACCATTCGTTGTGTTTTCGGACCCATTCTGTGTATAGTAGTAAATAAGTATATGTATAGGCATTAATAGGCAAGTATAAGTCAGTCTTGTGTTCAATGATGAGATTTTTGTCACTATAATATCAATCAAATATGTATAAAGCCGCATACACTAATGACGACAGGTGCGAGCTCTTGAACAGGAGCTGGGGTTGGTGTTGGGGGGACTGGAACTGATGGGACTGGAAGCTTCAAAGAAGGGTGACTCATATCGATTCGAAGTCCATCCATTTTGATGACCAAAGTCCCCACTTTTGTATTTCCATGCTTTAAATCTAAATGGAGACTAATATTGCTAATTTTACCATTATGTTGACGAAGAATATCAATTAAATTAAATTTCCCTTCTCCAATTAGTTTGTGTGTCGTCCGAAGTACACTATGATCTAAAACTTTTAAACTTAGAGATGACGTAGGACGAACAATCCTATATGAGGAAAATTAAAAAAACACAAACAATCAATGACAATAATAATTATCATGTATATATATATAGTACAAAGTAATATTTTTAATTTGCCATCCATATATAATCTGACTGATGATATATAAGTATTCAAACTTACAGGGAAAACGGTTCCTGCCATTCTGGATTCGAAGTCGATCTATAATAATAAATTAGAAAAAAATTAATGAAATGACTTTTATTGATATTTTGTGCTCAGGAACATGTATTGAATTGAAATACTTTTTTTACCTTTTAATCTCAGTCTTTTTCACAGAATTACTATTTCCATCAACACAGATTTCCACATAGGGATTTGGTTTTAATAGTTTCGATGGATTACTTGAAATGAAGGATTTTTCAACTATACATATAGAAAAACAAAATAAATGATTTCAAAATTACAACACTTTAAAAAACGATCCTTATAGGCTTGCAAATTACGAAATAAACAGGATGTAATTGTAATCCGGATCTTGAATGTTTATATACTCAACTATCACAACGGTTTATTTCATTTAGTAAATGACATTTACTAGTATAGAGAAAAAAGCTCAATTTTGATCAACACTTACCTACTAAATTCAACGTATGATCATCGCTCATTTTTAACTATACTAAACTTTTATATATTTTACTACGAATATAAGTATAATTACGTTGAAACTTTTAAAGTGCTTAAAAGTATTTCTTGTGTATCTGTCTCACTCTTTCGTATAAATGTACACAAATTTCACATTTTCATAGTCAGAGCTCAGAGCCTTTCACAATCATAGAGGTGACAAAAACCCCACAATGAGAATGCCACACACAAATGAATTACGTTGAAGGCAGCAATGTTAATGTATGCATATGGGTATGTATATATAATGTGAAGGAGAAAGGCAGAAAGGGGAGAATGTTGCTAATTTAAATAAGACTGAATCAATAGTAATGACAATTAAATTAATAATGATGATGGATTTGTAGAATATGCTCGACTATTTTTTTTATATATATATCATCATATTCTTATGATTTTTTATTTATTATTATTATTTTATAATTACATTATTTATTTTGAAATGAAAATTGATTCTCCTCTCTTCTTCTCGACGAAACACAAAATCACAAAAGGCAGCTTATAATACAATATATAGTATAGATACATAAAAGGAAATAGGTATTATATAATGTGTATATATAATTGAAAGTTTGTTTTTCTTTTCAAATTGCAGTAAAAACTCATGTCGATAAATTTATTTCGATTTCTTTCGTTTCTTCATTTTGTTTGTTTTTTTTTGTTTGTTAGTCAGGATGCTCAGGACAGACACGATTGACTTTAAACCACTGATCTATGCATTCTTTATGATAGATACATAAGCAGGGTAAACGTGCAATTTTATCCCCGACTTTCAGGTCTTCTAAACATATCACGCATTCATCCTTTGGCTCTGTTAGTATATCCTCTGCAAGAGAAAGAAAGAAAGACAGGAAAAATTAGACACCTTTAATCACACTCAATTAAGAATAAAAATGAGTCAGTAATATTTATAATTTTTGTCTTATTATAAAACTCACCATTGTAATGAAGTCTTGGCCGCGTGAGGCAAAGGACCAAATGAACTTCTATATCCTCCGGGATAATGGCTTTTCGGCATATCGGGCAATTAATCCCTGCAAATCAAACGAATATTACAAAACTGTCAAAGTAAGTAAATAAATGCACAAATGGATATACGTTTTTTAAGGCCGAATGCTTCAAAGTTTGTTCATTCATTCATTCACACAATATATTATTATATACTCTGCCAAGAAAGCGAAGTATTTTTTTCAGCATGCGATAGCAAATTCCCCATGGTCGAATATAGACATTTTCCACACACACACACTTTGTTTCTGATTTGTTTTTTCAACCGCTGAAGATGGGGGTATTATTTTCCTTAGTACTTTGAATTTAAAACTTATTTTTAATAATATGAATCGTTCATATCTTTAACTTCTGATGAAAAAAAAACTATCATGTGTGATATACTATGTTACGTTGTATTTTCACTGAAAAATTTTCAGTGTATAACTTTACCGTGATAGGTTTTAGCAATGCCCTAAAAAATATTTCGGTTACCGTGATAAGAGTTCAGTAATAAGGCATGAATAGTATCATTCACATTGTTATTGTCAATTCTTGACTTGACAGCACACGAACCCATAGTCCATAATATATAAATACTTGAGTAATAAAATCAGCAACAATTGTATATATGTAGAGAGTACTAGAGAGTATAGTATATTATAGAAGAGCAAAACAATAAAATGGAGACAATACGTGAGGCTTTTAGAAGAAGAATTATCGACAAACTATAAATTTAAATTGAGGAAAACAAGAAGCACAAGAAGACCAAGACAATAAGTACACTATATATATACACACACACAGACAAAAGTATAAATGTAGTTTACTATGTACTCTAACGACAAGCAAGCAGTAGTGGAAGAAAAACTATATAGGTATACATATATGTATCAGCCGTCGTCGTCTGCAATTTGGGAAAAAATACTAAGCAACGACAAAAACACACACACATACGCGTACATACATACACACTCACTACTCATACAGAGAGACATAAATAAATGACAGTTTACATAACGATGGATATGAACAAAGTTCGGGAATGCCCACATTCAAAGAATCAATAATCGTTTTAAATATTCATGATTGATGATGAAAGCGGGGTAAAGTGAAATTTACCTGAAATTGGCCAAAATGTTAAAGACCTTGATCCTCCAAAACTGGCAGCACCACTGGCAGCATTTGAATATGATCTAGTACGAATGACGTTCGTACTCTGAGCTGTGGAAATCATCATAAAATAAATAAGACATTAGATAGCTACTTGCATGTACGTATTATGCATATTATGCATATACATAAGATAGAGGAAGAGGATGAGCAACGCACACAAATGACAATAAATACATAATTATTATTACACCAAGATACAGTGTATACCTTTCAATAATAATAATGGACATTTGATAAATATAATATACAAGTGTCAACTGTGACAACTTGACGATATATTATACAGAAAAATTCACTTGCCTTCATTTGTAGTACTGTCCGATGTGGAAAAAGTTCGCTCTCGATTTTGTCTGTTGCCCATTTGCAATTTTCCATTTGAACTCGTCGTAGAACTGTTCGCCCCCATCAGTAAAATACGATCATACTTAATTCCAAGTTTTTCAATAAAAATTATCTCTCCCTCCTCTCCCTCACACACACTCACAGAGGTTTACTAATTTTAAATCATCTTTAAAATTATAGTTGTAAGTCTGTGTTATCTTTTGGCTTTGAAATGGTTAGGTTTGGTTTGGTTGGGAATTTGTGATACTGGAGAGTGATTTCAAATGAAGCGGTATTTCCCTATATATGAAAGTGTATCTCCAATTCTCAATGTACATACATACCAAAAATTCATAGAATATAAGACCTCAAGTCAAAATAAAAAGAGACAAAAATTTATTCTAAATTTTCAGAATCTGAAAATTTAGAATAATAAACAAGAAGACACTTAAATAATGGGGGCTACTGTTAGTGGCGAACTTCCTTCAAAAGATTTAGATGATAATCATCAACAGAGGTAAGTGTGAATACGCTCAATTCGGAACCATTCAATTATTTGGTCAAAGTTGTTCTAAAAAAAGGCAAAAACAATTTTTCATTCTGTTCTGTATATTAAGGGTCAAGAGAAAATGGTGGTGGAAGAGAAGACACTCAAAGTCTTTAGATGTTGGACGAAATATTCGTGAAGTCATTCAGAGTTGGAGTTTCTCTGAGATTCTATCACTGGGTAATAATATTTGTTGATACTCGAAACTTAAAGGACAACATGTACATGTGTATGTACATATGTACATACATGACATGGTTCAAGTTCTGCTGTTATGTTGTTTTTTCTTTTACTATAATCCATGATGATGAAAGATAACATTAATTTATAACGATGATGGCATATCAAATCAAATGTGGTGATAAATTATGATTAGATTTAGAATAATCATTTCATTTTCCATGTGTGTGTATATATTCATATAGTACAAGATTATGAAGTTTTAGCCATGGAGAAGGAATCATTCATTCAGGTCAGAATAAAGAGTCACAAAAATTCACAATTGAATTCATAATGAAGAAAATTAAAAATGAGTAACGTGGATGCCTTTCTTTGCATATTTAAATTTAAATTATATAATGTATATATATTTCTTACTTTTTTCTACAAAATTTATATAGAGCGAGTCAGCAAGGCAAACACCACCAAATGTCAAATCTGATTTGGCAGATTTATTAGACTTTAAGTACAACTCGGATATTAACTTGTAAGTTAACAATGACTTTTCATCATTCCGAGCAATAGCAATACTGCCAATACTATATAATTCTAACTTATTTCACCAAAGAAAAATAACATTGTAAAAAAACTTGAATTACAAACAGATATTTAATTGTTATTATTATATTTATTTATTTTTTACTTCAGAATTCTCCCCCCTGCCATTTTCCCTGCTCATCGATCAATACTTATGCAACGTTCCAAATATTTTCGTAAGTTGGAAACAGTCAAGCCCTTGCTGCTTCAGTTTAAAGTATTTTTGTGCTAATGATGTTCGACTATAGCCAACTAAGTAATTCTGTTTTTTCCATTTCAGGAACTTTAATTACTCGTTCGGGGCAAGGCTCAAATAATGTCAATGTGGATTTAAATGTAGATATTCCAACTTTTAGTAGTCTTATTAGATACTTATATACTGAAGAAAGCATTAATTCTGCCAATTCATCTTCCATTGGTCTCCTACTTGAACAACAATTGCCAGATCGTCTGGAGGTAATACTAATAAATTTACTAAATTACTATTTTACCAGTAATAATAAAGATGCAAGGAAATGAGTATATACTATATTTCATGTTTGTTATTTATTTATTTGTGTTTCTAGAATGATTTAAGAGACCTTTTAATCACTGGGAAATACTCTGACGTTTGTTTAGTCATCGGAGACGAACAATTCCCTGCTCATAAATCGATTTTAGCAGCTAGATCACCATTTTTTAGGTAATTTTTCCAACGAAATGAAATAGGTATTGGTAATTTATGTACAAATCGTAATGTGGTTACAATAACAAAACATTTGTCTTTCACAGAAATCTCCTCCATCGTCGCTCGACATCCTCAAAAATAATTTTGGACGAGTCAGTCATAAATAAGCGTTTCGTCCGCGCTCTCCTTCATTGTATGTATACAGATAAATTAGATCTAAATACTATAGACCCCGCCCGTTCAGGATTAACAGAAGTTGAATCACTCACCGTCAACGGCAGATTAAATCCAGCTGGTTTTGAAGAAGCCATGGAACTTTTTCAAATAGGTAATGTACCCAACTTTAAAACAATTAAATGTATCGCCATTGTTAGTTTTTTAAGTAGTTATCAAGGATTAACGCCTATATTAATTTTTTTTTTATATGTATTTAAATAGCACGGTTCCTCGAGTTTGATATGCTTGCCCAACTTTCCGAAGACATTATAATTGATTCCCTCACAATGGAAATCTTACCATGTGTTCTGAAGTGGTCAACGTGTCCTCATGGTTCTTCATTCGTTCGACGTCAGGCCATGTTATTCTTACGAGAGGAATTTGTACACCTCATGAATGCCCCTTCTTTCCTGGATCTTAACCGTTCGACTCTCTGTGAACTTGTCCAGTCTGATTTCCTACAGGTGAGCATTTATCCACATTTCTACGATAAATACATTAGCCAGTGCAAATGTTTAATGTTTTGATGCTTGAATTTTTTGTATAGGCTAGTGAAGTTGATATTCTAACTGCCATCGTCAGGTGGGGGGAAAGTCAGCTCATCAAGCGTGTAGAAGATCGAGGTAAAGTATATACTTGAAGTTGAAGTTAACTTTCTTTCAGCAAATTTGTTCTGTAGTATATATAGTAAGAGTAAAATTAACTTGAATTTCTTTTGTATATAGAACCAAATCTATTAACAACGACAAGAGACTCCGTCACAAGAAAAGGAATAAAACGTCGCGATCTCTCAGACGTTGAACTCCGTGAAATAATTGGAGACTTATTATTCCATGTTCGTACGGAACACATTCTGAACACGGATGTACTCGCCACTCACGTTAGGAGAGGATTGGTGAGAAGAATATTTAAATTTGTAGTGGGTATGAGAGCGAAAAAAAACAAAAACCAAACTCAACATCCAAGTATATTGAAATGAATTGTTGTTAATTTGTTTTAATTATTCTCGAATCTAGATCTCACTTCCCCCGTCGAATTTAATGTTAGCTGATAAGTACAATCCATGGTTAACCAGCAGACCTCGTCTTTACACTCCATTTTACGAAGAAGCTAGATCCATACTCAGGTCCACCTGTGGTACTGAAACGACCACAAGACGAGGAAACCTTCGACTTTTTATACCTGATGCACTATACATGGTTGATGAACATCAACAACACCAACAACAAGTACTTGACGAGCAACAAATGGGTAAATGTTTATTTATTAACCACGAAAATAATTTACCTTCTTGATTGGAGTGTGTTGTGTAGCTTTGATTCATATTTTCATCTTTGATTATGTTTAGTTATCGATCCTGAAATACTAACTGCAATGAAGTATAGAGAAGCGAAACTTCGTGCAGCAAATTCAAGATCTTTAACCCTTTCCCGTGAAACAATTTCCAAATATATTCGCCTTCGAGTAGTTCGTGAATTTGGATTCCCTGACTCTGTCACTTCGGTAAAAAAAACTAATAAACTTTAGTGAAATATTGAAAATTCCATTTCGAGAAAAAAGTATAACATTATATGCAACATTGTCATTTTGAATTTTCATTACAGTTGCTAGAAGACAAAATTCATGTCACTCAACCAACTCACGTTGACCTACCCAATGACCCACCCCAACAACAACAACAGCCGCATCAGCAACAACAACAGCAACAAGAGAAAATGATGCCCGATATTTGCGGTGCAACGGAATCACCTAAATTCAACGAAGAGTTACTGCTTGATCTAGGAGATGATAAATTTAGTTCTAGCCTAGGTCGAAACAGGTGTGAAAATTAAATATATACTTCACATGTGTATACTTAATGTGTAATGCTAGTATGTAACTAGTACTTTAATAAATGTTCAATTTTTTTATCCTTATTTATAGACCAAGACAAAAGAAAATGGAACGGGACCAACGCTCGACCAGATACGCAAATAATCTAACACCTCCTCCACCGCAGAATTATTTCTAAAAAAAAAAGTAGTCATCACTCGTTTTATTTATCCATATATTATATATATTATATTAAGGATATTATATTGTATTTAATGACTTTTAATTCTTAATTAAAACAACCAATAATCACTCAGATTTTAAAAATATCGAATAATATCGAATAAAAAAAACTTTGCTCGACATTTTAAAAGGAAACAAAAACGAGACATGTAGACATCGACATACATTCATGACTGTGGGTTTAATATTTTAAATTTATTACTATTCACTCTGTTTACATAAATACCAAGTTCATATTTAGACTATAGTCTTCCCACAACAACAACATTTTAATTGTTGAACAACTAAACTTACTGAACAAAGTTTTAATAATATTGCACAATGCATGCGCAATGTTATATGTATATACTTATGTATGTGGACAGTTTTTTTATGTATAAGTAGAGTTCCTTCCACACACTCTTGTTTATCTCAGATCACGAGAACATACAACATATACACAGCTCGATTGACTTGTTGTATAGCACTAAATAGTTTGTAATGTAAAAGTCGAAGTTGAGCATCATTAAGTGCATATACTTACCTACTATCGACCACAGCACTACCATATAGCTATATAATATAAATCTTAAAAGAGTTTACAGTACTTTAGTTTAAGGGAAACAACTTTAGGTACTTGTTAGCTAACTTAGCTTCATTATATATACATTTGAGAGAGAGATGTGATATATTTTTAACCATTTTGAGTTTCAATAAGTCAAATTCAAGTTTGTGTAGTTCTCCGTTTCAATTTGTTCTTTTCTTCTTTTATTTTAACAAGCAAACTTCAAGTTTAATGAAACAAATTAAAAATTAATATTTAAATTATTATATAGAACAACATTACCTCTCTCACTCTCTCTCTCTCTGATACTTTCATTATATAATTTTGTGTGATACATCATAATCGTAAACTCTCAAACTGTGCGTAGTAAAGTATATAATATATATAGGACCAAAAGGAAATTGAAAAGTAGAGGACGAGCTATATATTACCATGAAATAAATATTTCAAGTTAATTACTTACATATACAAATTAAGTACCAGCAATAAACAATTAGTTAAAGGGTGCTTCTCAAAAATGTCGGAAGAAAGTCAACCTTTACTAGCACCAGAGACCAGAGGTGGAATCATCACAAATAAAGGAGGTATTATACATTGTCAAAAACAATATATTTATATATCTACATATTTATACCAAGTTAAATAAGTATCAAGTATGTACTTTAAGCAATTCATTTTACAAAATGACAATCCGTATATATATATATATATATACGAGATGACTCACATGATCGGATGAGAAAAATTACAAAAATATCATGTTTTTGATCATTCTTTGTTTTAAATACAGAATTATATTGCTATTAATTGATTGAAGCCAGTTTTTACAGTTGACATCATAAAATATATATATCATGTTTTAATAATTACTATTAATATTAACTACAGAGTAATGTACACTTCAAACTTCAAGTGCAATGAACTTATATAAAAAATATCGATATCTTAACACAACAAGCTAAATTCTACATGGTTGTTTGTTTATTGTTTAAACAATGTTTTTATTATGTGTAATGCGTGATCGTGATTTGGATGGGGATCTTATTTTTACTTGGAAAAGGAGAGTAATACTCTAATACCACTGCATATTGTATAATTTATAGAAGGATCTGTTTCGACATCCGGTGACAGGACATTAGAATGGGTAAGTTTTTGATGACTTTCAAAGGTGCGGCGATATATTATATCAAAGATGTATTCAAAGTTTTAATTAAATTATGAATTTTTGTTTTTGTTTCTCGCTGTTATGTATATAGGTGAGCATGCCATCGGGTACGTATATCTCTCATTTTCACTATATATAGTTTCGAATCAAATTGATACTAAAATGATTGAGCTCTTGAAGATGTTGACCTGTGTGTACTTACTTAATAATTGTTTCTATTTTTGTTACAGGTTCAGTAGTAACATGCCGAGTTTGCCAAGCTACCATTGATATTAGTGACAAGCGAGAACAGCATGTCGTCAAGTGTGGCCAGTGCAATGAAGCTACGGTAATTCACAATAAAATTATCATTAAACGTGATTATGTCTCATGAATGTAAGAGACAGTTGATGGATGAATCAGTCCTGTAGATGTTTACCTTATCTTTTTATCTGTCTATGATCCAACATTCAATCTTTTAATTATTTGAATGAAAGTATATTCTTGCTCAAGGCGTAGTAGTTGAAAGTTTAATTTCTTTGTATTGAACTGGATTATCAAAATTAAATTCCTCATCACATTTAACCACCTATCTTCTCAACTTTATCATGCCATACAATGTCTATTGGTGTTAATGAATTGGATTTTGTTGATTATATAGCCGATAAGAAATCCACCTCCTGGAAAGAAGTATGTTCGATGTCCTTGCAATTGCCTTTTGATTTGTCGTGCCAGCTCACAACGTATAGCTTGTCCTCGGCCAAACTGTAAGTAGTACTTACGAAGTACACTTACACATATACTGTGTGCGGAGCATGTTGTGTTATGTCCCTGAATGTGATTTAAATGAATATAAAATGTCATTATATTCTATTGCCAGTACATATCCAATTGCTACATTATATTCCTTGTAAAAAATACATATTTTGACTGGGTATTACAAGTTTATAAGCAAATGGAAATGTTTTTTTTATCTTGTTTATTGTATTTTACATTTCCCAAATATCATTCCTTTTGTACTTGGAGTTTGTTGAACAATCTTAACATTAAGACGCTGAAAAACACAATAAGTGTATATGTAAAGGATGTACGAGGTGTGTTTCTAGACAGATTTATATAGGTAGGTATATGAATACCGTATAAGCTGTTATAGAACCCCACCCTCTTATAGAACCCCAGTTTCTATAGAACCCCAGGGGTTGTATAGGATTTTACGATACACCCCCATGCTTTCAATGACATTCTCTGATTTGAATTACATTAAAAATCATAGATTTTAAGAACCCTCGTATAGAACCCCACCCTGCTATACATCCCCTGGGGTTCTATTACAGCTTATACGGTATGTATGTATATTTATGCTGGTCATTGATGATAACAAGGTTTGACAGGATGGCGTAAACAAACATTGATATTGTGAAACTTGAGACCTCAAGTCATCTTATAGTCATAGTTGTACAATAGTTACCCACAGAGAATATGTAGAGGCGTAATAATTAGAGTGAGCAAGAATACAGAATACAGACCCCTACCTGTACTTCCTGTACATACAAGGGATATAAACTACAGGTTTTTTTTAATCTAATTAAGTATGAAAAATATGAAAGTGTCATATTCCCTACTGCTGTGAATACGTTTTGTCATAACAAAATCTCAATACCCCTTTACCATTATGTATTGCATTGAAACCACCCGATAAATTAATATAAATGAACTTTGGTATTTTTTTTAGGCAAACGAATAATAAATTTGGCTCCAAGTCCGGCCCTTCGTAAGTCCTTTACTTTGTTTCTCTTCCAAATACGACATGTTCTATGATAGAATGAAATTACTCTCTTAATTTGATGGTACATGATTGGAAATTCAAATACTATGTGTATATTGAACATCTTACTATTTCCTCCTTTAGCATCAGTTCCATTGGGCATGGCTAGGGTCAATTGTGCACACTGTGCTGACTCTTTCTTGTTCAATACGCTGAACAATTCCTTAGCACGTTGCCCACATTGTCGGAAGCTGTAAGCCATTCCATTAATCACTGATTAATAATCATTATTGTTTTTTTGTAAATTTTATAAATAATATACCCTGAATACGTCATAATTATTGTTGGTTTTTTTTAAATATAAAAATGACAGATCGTCAGTTGGGCCGGATTTTTCACGCTCCCGTGGAATAATTTACTTGGTTCTTGCATTCCTATTTCTAGCTATTGGCATAGGAGTAACAATTGGAACCTATCAGGTACATTTTTTTCGTATAAAATTTATCAAGATAACTATAAAATTATGCAATATGTGTGTTGAACTGTGTTTGTATACACGTTGCACTATTGTACTCAGAACTCTCCTCTTCAAATAAATTGTTCAGTCTCTACAGTACTGACATTTGTGCAAATGGTTTCTTTCTGTGACTCTGAAGTCTCAACAGAAGACTGGATTTATGTACATGGCATACATTTCACTTATGTCCATTGTGTATTATGAAAATTTTAGGTGGCTCAGAAGCAAGGAGGGATTTTTGTAGCTTACATCGGGGCATTTCTTGTGGGTCTCTTCTTTTTGATAAGAAGCATTTATTATTGCACCATGAAGGTGTCCTGCATCGAGGGACCGATGTGACCAGACCGAATTCACGAACCGATGTGAGGAACTCTTCGTTGTCTCGACATTGTCATTGTATAATCATCGTGAAAAACCGTGAACGTTTTCTTCTTGTTTTATCTTATTGCATAAACACGTATGATATCCATAAAAAAATAGTACATTCATCCAATAAGATTAAAGATTTATACACATGAATATATATATACATCCCCTTTGAGAATTTATATATTTAAAAAAAAATAAGAGTATATTATTACAATAATTATATGATTAAATATAAACTAAAAAGTACATCTTGTTTAAATGAATGAAATATAATAAAGACATATATTATATACAACCAAACAAAAATATTAAAGGAATAATAATGATAATAACAATAATAAAATACTGTTCGTGATTCCTCTTTGTAGGTACCTCTTTCTCTCTCTCACTCTCTCAATCTATATCTATATATAGCGTTAACCATATATGATATATATACTATACTGTTGTTGTACAATAAGTAAAATAAATGAATAACATGTATACATACATACATATATATTATATCATGTACAAAAGGGAGAGAGACCTGGAACAAAATTTTTGTGTGGAATAAAGGGCGACGCGCACTGCGCATTTCTTTTCAATCGATTCGATTCAAACGCCATGAGGAGCACTTTTCTGTGTTAGACTGGAACTCGCAAGAAATTCTAAGGCTTAGAAAGTACAAGTGAAAAACGGAACTGACTCATTCGTTCGCTCACTCTACTTTACTTCTTTTCCTCTCTCTCTTTCTCTCCTCTGTCTCGCTCGTTTCTACTGCTACTACTTCCACAGACACGACTATACTTTTTGACTTTGACAATGAGAGACTGGTTCTGGAAGACTAGTGATTTTGTTGTTTTTCTCTTTTCAAAATTACATTTGATACGATACTATAAAACAACAATTCGCTACCCTTCCTCATTCAGTTGATCTCAAAATTCATCATAATATCGCAAAATATATATAATTTGCCAAGTTTCCCTACATTTCTAAAAACAGTTATATACATGTATATAAGTACACAGTGAGTGTGTGGGATACAACTCTGGATTTTATTTTCTCTGGAATATCTCCCAGCATCAACAAGACGAAACGTTAAATAGTTTTTATTCATTTCCATAAAGTTTCCATTACAATTAATAGTACAATTATAATTAGCGTGATGAAAAAGAGTAAATAAAAGAAGCGTCGTTTTCGCCGACCCTGTTACGTGTATGGAATTCAGTGGTGAAGAGGATTCATCATTATCGTCATCACCATCATCCGCAGCACAGCAGAAAATGTTAAATTACACAAGCAGAATTACTTATTATAGTCGATAACTATTCTCTATCAATTTATATACACATATACTAGTACATGATTTATATATTTCTCGAAATTTCTCGTCTTATATAATACTTAGGAGTAAACGATAACGACGATAAAGATAATAAGAACCAAGAGAAGAACCAATCCAATTATTAATTTCTTTCTTCTCGCTTTATTCTACAAGGAAAAAAACAAACATGAAAGAAAGGAAAGAAAAACAAATTATATATAAATTATTTGCAAAACATAAAATAAATAATTAAATAAATAAATTATACAAAATAATAATAATAATTAGCGATAATGCAGACACACATGTGTAATCGTATGTATACACATTTGGAGAAGTCTCTGTTTTTACTAATAAAAAACTATACCTGGTAAGTTGCAGCTCGAGATAACTGCTGAACTCCTTCTTGCACTCCCGTCTGGGCCTCTTCAACGTGAGCTTCGATTGAATCGACTATCTCACCTTGGTCATATACCATCGTAGCCAGCTCTTTAAATATTTGATTTACCGACAGTATGTCCGTCTGTAAAATACAAGCAACAATAATATATATAATAGAAATCCCTCACATGTACCTACCCCAGTCCCAATGTACTTGTCTCAAGTGTAATTTGTTGTGAGACTTTTAAATTGTAAACCTTTTTTGTAAATGAAAATCAAAAAATAAATGTAACGTATACTTACAACCGGTATACCAAATGTATCTATAAAAATATCATTTACAATATTTTATTCAATCAGACGGCCAAACTATTATTATACTTAAAAATCTACAATTTTCAAGAATAAATTATTTACCTATTTTGTATGCATGTTAATTGCATGACAAAGCAACCACCTTTAAATAAATAGTTTATTTCAAACTGTTTGAGTTGAAGACATGCTTAGACGAAAAATGAAATAATCACAATTTCATTTTGTCAAAATTGTATGACATATCATCATGTATGTAACTGTCAAATTGGCAGTGTCAATTAAAGTTATATTTGAAAGCAACGCGGAAGTTTCTTGAGCACATTTTATCTGCGAAATTAATTATTTACACTATTTACAAAATTTCTACTAATCGCTACTAATTACGTGCGTCATTATGTAAGGTTGTATCTTCTATGTATATATACGTAATAAAATTTACTAAATTTAGGAACAGTTGGAAATCGATAAACGGATTGAACAAACGCTGTCCAAAAAGTTCTTAATCATAAAAATACTTTATCAATACAAAGAGATGCATTTTACCTCCAACTGTCGAATAGACTTTTCTCTCTCCAATAATTCACTGACATCGTCTTCCTCTGCGAAAATCTGTCTGGATGTTGGTTCCTTCAATTGTAATAAATTTGGTTGTTGTTCCTCTTCTTGTCGAGCTTTCATTAGCTCTTTCTCTTTACTAGCAGCAGTTCTATGTGAAAAAATTAAAATTTAAAAACCATTTAGAAATACCTTTAACTTATTTGACTTGGAAAAGGCGTTTAGTTTTTGTTCTCATTCATTCCTACCTTTGAATTGTTTGGAATTCATTTAAGACAGTTGTGAAATCAGAAGTTAATTTTTCCCTTTGCAATTTCAACGTTCTCTGTGTGTATATATAAACAAAAAAAACATTTGTGACATTTTCATAGCAATTCTTCGTTTGTAAGTATACGTACGTCATATGTCAAATGTAAAATTAGAATAAAATGGAATCTTAGATCATTTACCTGGTCCCCGACAGGAAATTTATTAAGTTCTTTTAAGTCTTCACTAGTATCCTTTGCCAACTGCCCCGTATAATGTGTGACGTCATTTCTGTACATAAATAAATCATATGATTAACAACGCGTCATGTATACACATTAGCCTCTAATCACCTTAATTCTCTTTAATTAAATTACACCCTCGTACGTCATTTACTCATTTGGATATTTGTATGTTTATTCTTTAAACATATACAACAATCATAATAGTAATATCAGTCTACGCTGTTTGTAATGAAATATATGAATTGTCAATAACTTTTAACTATTTACATTAGAAACAGAGTATTTAACTATATTCACTTGACAATTTTTACATCAATTCTTACAATTGTTTGCGAGTCGAATAGTTGTCCCCGGATCCTGATGACAGCTGATTGACCATCTTTTGCATCGACGAAACTTTATTTAAATTTAAATATAGATGTCAAATCATTTGACTCAAATGAATACATTCTTGTTCAATAAGAAAACTTGACAACTGTTCCATGACATTGTATAATAATGTACTCGATTCATTGGGGTGAACCATTTAAAAATCATAATTATTATTATTATTATTTAGTATCAATATCAAACTTGAAATCAATAATAGTCCTTACCATTTTGGGATATTTTTAAAATGTTTGATGCCACCGTTTGGGCTTTCCGATGGAAATCCGTCGTCGAGTAATTTTGATACAAATCCATCTTAAATTATTTGACTTTTTGTATATTATAATGCACTTGACACAAACTATATATCGCCTACTTAAATACACAATTAATAACCTGTCTAACTGTCTACAAATTCTCATCCGGACAGAAATGATTCACTCACATACGCACCATAAATGAAGGAATTACGGAGGAAAATTTGAACGTACGAAATATCCTTGAATCTTCCTTCGCCCACACAAAAAACCAAGGATTTATAAAAAAAGACGAAGAAAAAAAAAAAATCTTTGTTTTCCTCGGATATAAGTACACTGCATTATCTAAACATTTTCATTTCATTGCACATGTTTAAAAAAATTAATAGAGAATATCAATTATTTTTATGCTGCATATTTATTTTTTTATGTATTTTTTGTATTGGCAATTTGATTGAAGAATTAATTACAACTCTCACTCTGTGGAGAAAGTGAAGTGAAAGCAACGCAAGATGACAGCGACAACTTTCTCCAAATTAATTAGAAAAATCTGTCAAGAAACCAAACATGGGGAAAACAACTGGGAATGTCATATAATGAATGAGTATAAAACAAAAAAGAGTATGCTTGCTCCTTTCTATTGAAAAAAATATGTCGTTTTCTTGGAAAGTTCAAGATGGAGCAATTAATATCATGGACAATGAATAGCATCATCATTATTATTATATATGTCTCACTTCATTTCCCTTATTTCCAAGTACATACTTACTACGTAGGACGTCATAGCTGATGATGGATGTATTTATTATACATGTCTCAAAAATGTCCTTTATATTCGAGTATAAATATAGAATATGGTTTCTCAAAATGAATATATGTTGCATACCCATATAGTATAGTAGTGAGCTCGGGAAATGTTTGTTCATTGATAAATTCTGAGAGGGTAGAGTACGAGAGTGAGTGAGAGAGTGAGAGAGTGAGAGAGAGAGAGAAAAGAACCCGGGTAAAAAGAGAGGAAGTGATCGATACTACTACCATGGTAACAGCCAGGTATCGATCACTGCTGAGCAGCCTAGTTCCTCTCTATTCCGAGATGATGATGATGATGAGAGAGGGGAAAAAACATCAATGAACAGGTAAGGAGCTACCAAGAAGACCCGCGCATGGAGAAATTCCTACAGGTGGTTTATTCATCAGGTTGCTTTCTCTCACTCCGAGACTCCTAGTTTTAGTCTTGTCTGGATTTTGAAAATGTTCAAATTTAAGGGTCAACATTATCATCAGTTCCCCACAAATCTATTAGAAAATAATGCTCTCGGCCAATATTTTGATCTTGGACGTTTCGTGGCCACTGCGGGACCTGAGAATATTTGGAAAATTTACGACGCCTATCGCAAATCCGATGGAAAGGTTCGATATATTTTTTTTACTATACCTCTCTATCAGTATAATACATCAATGTCATATATTATTATGTCATTTCAGTTCATGCAAATTTATAAAAATCCAATTAAAATTAAAATTCTTTTGATGTATTTATTTTTCTTTTGGGATTTTATTTATTTAATTTTTTTTGTACATAAATATATTGAATGCATTTTTAAATATACCTATTTATATGTATATATAATATTAATTGAATTTGTTTTCTTTCGTGTGTGATATTTATTTGATGAATATACACAGGAAGTATCTATATTTATTTTTGAAAAACGGTCTGTGGAGAAATTGCATAAACCCAAAAGAAAAGAAACTATAACAGAAATTCTTCGTTCCTCTGTTCGTCAACTGGAAAGATTTCGCCATCCCAAAATTTTACAGGTCAGACAAAACAATTAACATTATCCTTTTTTCATTCAAAAAAAAAAATTTGAAAAAATACTCATTTGTTTATGTATTTTATAAGTTTCATATTTCATATATGCTCAAATGTTTTATTTTGTCCATATAGTTTCAAATCAAACGATATTTTTTCGTTTTCAATATATTTCATGAGGTGGAGTAAAACGTTTGGGATATAATTAAATTAAAATAGGTGATCTATCCGGTTGAGGAATGTGCAGAGACTTTGGCATTTGCAAGTGAACCCGTGTTAGCAAGTCTCTCCAACCTTCTAAGTGATGAGACGACTTCAATCTTCCTTGATATAGAACTTAAATACGGAATCCTACAGGTGCTTTTCCATTCTCTATATTTCCCTCCCTTCCTCTTCCTCTTCCCCCTTCCCATTTCCCTATTATTTTTTGTGGTTGAAATACACTACAAAATAATCCTCAGATTTTCCATGTGTACAAAGGAAATGTTCCCTGAAAACGTCTAATTTGCATAATTTATGTCATTTATGATGGGATGAATGATTTTCGTCATTCACATAATTTGCTTTCTTATCTCTTTCTAAATTATTTAGATTTTATAGTTGTTGTATTTTGAAGTGAAGTCCATAAATATAACATAAAATCCCATCGGTATCTCAATCTGTCCCTGCAAATATCTGTGTTTTTTTTGGATAAATGACTAATTAATATATATTATGGCTTCTATAATTTTATTTTAATAGTTGACAGAAGCTCTTCAATTTCTTCACTGCTCGGGTCGAGTTCTTCATAGAAATGTGTGTCCTTCCAGTATTTTAGTGACAAAACGTGGTACCTGGAAACTAGCTGGCTTAGAATTTACAGGTAACTAAAAGACAAACTTTCTCTCTCTCTCTCTCTCTCTTTCTCTCTCTTTTATCCGTTTTTTATGTTTCCACTCATTTCAATTCAGTTAACTTCATTTCCTGCCACTGTTTCCGATTTTTCAATCTTTCTCTCCTCTCCGTTCGTGTACAACAAAACTATACAAAACTGCACACATGGAATATCTTTAACCAACATACTAAAACATAAAAAAATCCCGTGTGCATAACAACTACATTTTCATTTACAATTCACAAATGTACACGCATATATACAAACAAACATAAACTCTCATGTATTTTCTTTTGTCCTCGCGGGTTGTTTCTACGTGTGTCATTGTAATAGTTTGTCGTACTTTTATATAGATTTGACCTTTTTTTCGTTTACATTTTGTGTGTGTGTGTGTGTGGATGAGTGTTGGGAGTAAAAGTAGAAAGTAGAAAGTGAGCCATAAATATCAGTTGTAAACTTCACCGTGCGCAGAATGATGTACGAGCAGTGGGAGAAAGAGTTTTTTTTAGGGTTCATCCGTGGATACACAGAATATTCTATTAACCTCCGTCTCTACAGAGAAAGAGAGAGAGAGAGGAGGGAGAGAGAGAGTGGATGCATGTACATACATACATAATACATTTTAGTATTTTCTCGAGATGTTGTCAGTTGGTCGATGGTTATTTGTGCATGTGTGTGTGTGTGTGTTGTCTGAGCATGCATGAATGGAGTGAGTATTTTGGTGTGTGGCCATATGTACGTGACAGGGATGAGTTCTTGTGTGGCCCTCACTCTCTCTCTATCTCTTTCTCTTTCTCTCACTCTATCCGTGTCTTGTCTCTCCTGTCTGTCTGTATATATTAATACATATTTTATTTTATATTCGATATATATATATACTTCCCCCATCTGTCTATATCGTTCTCCCTCTGGCTTTACAGTTAGACGGTGAAAGTAGAGTTGAAAGCCGAGAAAAAGACGACGGCAATGAGACAGAGAGAGAGAGAGAGAGAACAGGAAGCAAGGAAAATTGATTTTCTTCTCCCTGACCCAAATTTCCATCTGTATAAGAAACAAAGTTTTTAATTGCATCTACATACTTATAGTTCTGTGTGTGTGTGTGTGTGTGTGTGTCATTCTCTATCTCTCCCATTATCTTCTCATTTAAATACCCATGAAAATATTGATCGTATACATATGAGAACATCAGTACACAATTCTTATGACTTATGAATAATGAATAGAAATTAAGAAATGGTTTCATTATATTGTCCACTCATTTTTATCTATTACATTCCCCCGTTATATTCCCCATATATATATATGTAGATATACATATATACGTTTGCATACATATGTGAGTGTACAATTTTTTCTTATTATGTCATCCAATTCCTGTTTTTTTTTTTTTTGTATCTTTTCTCACGGCACATTGAATTTTTCATGGGGGAAGAGTGTATTGTATGGTGTTTCGTTTTATGTGAGCCCATTTGCCAACTTGTTGTTCTGTTTTATCTTGATTCCTTCTCCATTCTCTTTACCTATATGTATCTGAATTCTATGATATGATGAGTTTTCACAACAGGTGATTCTCATTTTCAATCGGATTTTTTAGAATTTGTCCTGCAAAATAGAAAACTAACAATTTTTCTCTCCCTTCACTGCATGTATACTGGTTGGTTGGTTGGTTGGTTGTACTATCGATTGCTTGAAAGCTTTTATCGTGATACGGAAATTCGGAAATTTAATGAACGTTTTTACACTCCATCCACGTAAAAGTTTGCTTTTAGTTTATTCAAGGAAAAACGAGGAAGCCGCGTTCGTTCCCTTGATTTCCCAACACGAAATTCAAATTCCAA
>JAIUND010001988.1:0-27292 GCA_034699125.1 Gisinianus flammeolus | reverse complement strand
GTGATCTTACACCAGTTTTATTTATATTGAATTTGGTTATCATGAAATTCTACTAAGAAACTTCACGAATTCTTCTTTATAGTTTGTAGTTATCAATTCTTCTCGCTGGAATATCCACACAGAGAAAATACTAAATACTCAACACACGTGCATGTGTGTGGCGTCGCACGATTTTATTCTCAAATTCCAATAGAACACTCCAAAAATTGTATAAATACTTTGATTTATTAATGGAAAATAAAAATATAGAAAAATAATAATTTGATTACAACAAAATATAAAATACAAAATGAAAAAGTAATTTGACTGCAAAAAAAAGTGAAAAGTGAAAATACGATAACAAATCCTCATATTTTTTTAATCTTTCCATCAATCACTCGCAATCAATTTCCCAGTCCTTTCATTAAAGTCGTAATCGTGAATAATTCTCTCTCTCTCTTGAATGTATCAAAAAATTAGAGGGAACTAAATGTTTTAAATATTCATCCAATCCTACATGAATATTATATAATGAATTATTATTGGATGAAATTAGAAATTAGAGCCTGCAATGAAAAGTTGTATCTGTTTTGTGTGAATGTGCATGATTTTTCCTTGTCAAAAATCTCAATGTCAAAGCATCACATAGTCTCTCACAGTTGAGTCATCGCCAATAAAAGAGTGAACAATAATTATTATTGTTGTATTTGTATTGGTGTATGTTTCATTGTATGGCAATGCCATGCATAATGGCATTCTGGTAGCATGGTCAAAAATATGCGTACAATTCACATTCCAGGCTCTCCTCGTGCAAATTCTAAAAATTGTAATTGGAGAGCCGTCGGGGTTTCCATACAAAATACAATATCTAAAAGTAAACATCAAGTTTTCCTCTTTATTTCCCATTTTTGCGCTTTTGAATTTGACCACAGTTAATGAAGGGTGAGCGAGAGCAAGAGTTTGGATATCTGATCGTATGAAATTTCATACGATAACTAACGACATTAGTTCATACTCATGTTATGTCATTGATACAGAGTCCCCAAACAGAATATTAAGTTAATTCTGCATTTATTACAACGACCTTCGTCATTTTTTTTCATGTATTTATATCTCATGGAAGGTGTGCCTGCTGGATATTCTATACGACGTCAACATTTCACACATCTCACACAAAAACTCAAAAAACAAAACAAGAATTTTTTTCCCCAGAGACTCTCCAGTACTGATCGTTGTGTTTACAATTTGTACATGTAATATTGTACAGTATCTGTATAGTATATTCCAATAGTGCATAGGCATATAATCTGCTTGTGGAAAGTACCTATGCATAGTAGCAATTGGACACTTAAATTTAAATGCGTATTTAACATGTATCTACATCTCATCAGTCTCACTCCTCCACTCACAATCACTTTCCAATTTCCAGTAGGTGAAAAATGTGTTGAGTTGTCCATATGACAAAGGATGAACATGAAGACCGGGGACGACTGAAGAAGATTATTCCGCTGCAAAAAACAAAACGTATTCATGTACATTCTATATTGTGTAGTAATGTACGCACAAAAACACAAAGAACAAAAGTCAGAGATCTGGATGGACATTAATTTCATGTAAAAAAAAAAGTTAAGCGTAGCGTAAATTGTGAATTGTCTTTGAGTGAGCTCTTATAGAATTTGAGCATTTTGAGAGCTCACGCTAGTTGGTTACATACAGACAATTTAGGAATGTAAATGCACATACACAAAAGTAATCTCGGCAAAATGATCTCAGGGAAAAAAATCTGCATGTAAATTGTAAAAGCATGCAAAATACAATTCAGATTTTTGACAGTACTCAAATATAAATAGGCAACTACACATATCTTACGTTCGAGTTTGATGTACACACAAAAATATCCGTATACAAGCCCTTTTAAAAGTGTAATATCTGTAGTAGTGTAAGTTATATCTGTAGGAGTACCTAGTGTAGTGTGTGAGAACGTTTTTGCATGATGGGTTTCTTCTCTTCGTCATTCCAAATTCCAAGTTCCAAGTTGTATTTATGTGGATGGGAATAATGTGCAGTAAAAATGGCATGTAAGCCGGCATATTGTAATCCCTCATTTCATTTGGTTGCTAATAAATGAACTTTACATTTTCTTTCCCCTATGAAGAGGAGAGGCTTCTCTCTCGCTCTCTCATCTGCTTCTTTACCAAAACTAACTAATGCTCCTCTCCTACACTGTACTCACAACTCACCACATGCATATACGTTTGGGTTAGTGAGCTTGTATGTGTATGTGTGTGTGTTGGGTTAACCTGGAGGATTTTTCTATTTCCCCCTGCGTTCATCTTGCTTGCTTGTGACTTTGGCTGAGGTCCAACGAACTAATACTATAATCTAAACGTTGTGAGTTTGCTAGTGAGTACAGATATATAGATACTCCTACAATATCCCTACGTGTTAAAGCTCTATTGGACCATATATATAAAACTGTGCTCATACTTTTCAAGCAGTCAAATCCGAGTGTTCCTTGTGAGTAAAAACTGCACAACTGTTCTGTGATCATCATCATCAACAGCATCTTCCTCTTCTTCTCTTGTTTTGTGTGGAGCAACTGCAACTGCAAAAGCTATAAGTTTTGTAAAAGTGACATCAACCAGTAAAGTGAAAAAATGTCTGGTAAGAAGACCAAAAATCCTTATTTGTATTTTTGTGAACAGTTTCAATTTCAATTTACTATATTATCATCATTTTTTTTAAAGGTCAAAAGTTGTGCAAGTTTTCAAAACTTTTACCAGAATTCGCAAAAAAATGTTCATTATTTTTGGTTGGGAGTCTCGAGAGTTTTGAGTATGTATTCATGTTTAAATATGTACATGCAGATAGTACACAGGTAGCTTGGATTTTTAAATCATGTGGAATGGAGGGATAAGACTTTTTTTTGTGTCATTCATTATTTTCGCTACATTAAATTACTCAACGTTATGGAACTTATTTGGGATTGACAGTTTCTATAGTTTACATTTTTAAAAGACAAAGAAAACAAAATATATAGAAAAAGACCTTTTTCGTGTGTAAATGGTGTAAATGTAGAAAACTTTATGTCATAAAAACTTTAGGGAGTTGCAGTGTATATAGTTTTCTATTTAGTTCCTATACTTCATAACCAGAAGAATCGTGAGCAAGAGCACAAACAAGTAACGTAACAAGTAACGTAACGTACTTATGCAAAGCCGCAAACAAACCTTCTCACTATACATACGCAAGGAATTTTGTATAGAAGCCCATGCGTCGTCACTTGACAGGCTAACTGTACAGCCGTTTTTTTCTGCATTTGCACTCCTATCAAATAATCATGTTTGAACTGTACCGTTTTGAATTTTCAATCAAGTCAAACAACACAACAACAGATGAATAGGCATAGCTTTGCAATGCATACAAAGTAATCAATTCAAATTAAATTCTAATGAGAGGACTTTTCAATGTACAAACTCTCGAGACTTTTGTCAGTTTTTTGTCATCATTGACTCAAACTCATATTCCATTGAATTTCTAAAAAATCTTTCAATTAATCTTAAATTTTACATATGAAAATTGTATAGTCAGTAAGTATTTCATTTTACTTCATTTTGATTTGTACCCTAAAGAAATTGTGGTTGTCTTTCTTATTATGTTTATGTGGGGATTACGCTATAAAAAAACAAATCCCAAGCACAACCGTCGGCATTTTATACTCTGACCAAAGGCTGTTTTTCGTTTTTCACTCGTTTTAACTAATGAAGTTAATAAATAAAATCCGTATGTATATTTAAGTATGTACGGTGTGATTGTAGGTCTAATCGTAAAGTCCTTCGGATTTCCTAAATGTTCCATATGAACAATTTATTTGCATAAAATCCGCATGAACTCACACACCCTCGTGATACGTTTTTTTTCTTACATGAACTGAAATACAAAATCCAGAAAAAAATGTATGTATGTACAAGCAATTTAAAGTTTTATCCTGCTGCTAAAGCAAAGGTGCAGTTTGTTGCGGCTACATTTCTTACGTTACAGTCTAGCTTTTCTAGCTTGTGTAAAAAAACAATGGATTCCGGTTATTTGAATTCTAAAACCCACGCAGCATGTTAAGCACGAGAATGACTCGTTTGATATGAATCCACATGTAGATTCTTTATGGCCGTGTAGAATGTAGATACAGAATCAACATCTCTCTCTCTCTCTCTCTCTCTCTCTCATACATTCACAAAATCCAAAATCCGCATATGCTACTTTGAAAAATCTAAATAGTCGAGTGTTGCAGTCTGCATTTTATTCATATTGTTTTACATAAGAAATGAAGAAAAAAAGTTTATTCCGTCTCTTATCTACTTCTTACCAGTTACCGAGGCAAAATGCTGCGTTGACATTCCATCAGAAATCTCGTGTGTACATACTCGAATAGTTTCAATAGTTTAGACCGCGTCCTCGGCAAGGCAAAGGCATGTTAAATATCAATATCAATATCAAAAGTTGCAAAATCTTTTTGAGAGCACATGCAATGAATCAATGAGAATACTTTGAAATCTCCAATATTTCTTGACAATTTTCCCCTGTATACATATTCAGTCAAGTCAAATATTTGTCGTGCCAGATTAAGATCACAAATCTATTTGTTGTATGTCAGTTCTTTTTATTTTGTTTATTGCGGTCAATTATGAATTCCTGAGTCATATTTCAACATGCATTTCCGACTTGAATGCTGTTTTTTTCATTTTGTACTTTGCACTATAAAAATTGTCATTGAACATATTTTCAAGGTTTTTCTTTCTTTCCTCCACAGACTGAATTGAAATGAATTTAACGATTTTTTTTGTGTGTTGCTTGCAGGAGTAATTCATACCGAAGATAAACTCGAATACAATTTCTTCCCATTGAAGAAATTCGAGGTGACAGTGTCTGTCAAAGCTGGACATGATGCTCACATTGCATTGGCTCCAGGAGCAACTGCTGAGGCTGAAATCATCGAAATTTTCCTCGGAGGTAAATTGATTGATGTTATTAATTTTTTTTATTAAAAAAACTGCCATTTTGATGTGGACAAGAAATTGAAGAAGAAAGAATATTTTAATTAATGATAATCAATTGTTTGAAAACAAAAAAATTAGGATGGGATGGGACCAAGTCCGCTATTCGTTTGAACAAGGAAAAACCCGACAAAGCCCAAGTGGATACTCCAGGTAATATTTGAGTAAAGTGCTGTTTTTTTTCACCTGAAACAAAAGAGCAAGGAATTTTTTTTTATTTTTGTGGGATTCATTGTGAACTCTTCATTAGATATCGTCACTGAAGGGGAAGAGCGGACGTTTGTTGTTCGGGCCAATACGGAAGGCACGGTCGAAGTTTTTCTTGAAGGAGCTGAAGAGCCTTTCTTGGCATGGACAAATGACGGTGAACTTCCCTTCCCTATTACTCATTTTGGACTCAGAACCAGTTGGGGTGCATCCGGTTCTTGGAAGGTCAATGGTAAGAGAGAAAAATTAACTATCCAAAGAAAAGCTTCCGAATCCGTACAACTATATGTGCAACAATCACACACCCATTTATAAAAAGAAAGGTAGTCCAAGCGAGCAGGCCTCCAGTCACAAGTCCATGTCAATTCTACCACTCTTTAGTAAAATTCATGAAAAAATTATCAATAGCAAGCCATCTTATTTTATTGAGTCTAATACTACTATATTCTAGACAACGAGCAACACGGCTTTTGTATATATATAGGAAGAGTTCCTGTTTTACAGCAGCCTCTCCTTTTCACATGATATTTTACAACAGCTCTAGATAAAAAAGCCCAGTATGAAATGTGCAGCAGTCGTTGTCGATCTTCGATCTGGTCGACCAAGGACTAAGGATACAAAAGTCGTCGCAAAACTTGAAACAGTCTAATTTAATTCAATTTTTATCGACATCTCGTTACACTGACAGTTAGTAAGCAAAAGAAAAGATCCAACGCGTTTTCCTTTACTTGCAATAAATTGATAAAAGAGTTCAAGGAAAGTCATTTAGTATTTCCAATAATTTAGTCATCGTCAGAAATAAACAGACGAAATGGATGCAGGGAAATATATAGATGTAGACATCATATTTGTATCATCCTATTACAATTATGATAAGTATGAAGAGTTCTTTGTTTCGACCAAAAATACCGCTCATTTTCTAATTGACAGCAAAGCAATTATAATGAAATTATTTTAATCAGTGTCTTCAGTGTCCATTAAAAACAATTCGATGTACACGTGTATATTTAGAATTGTTGTACTCTTTTACTATGACTTGCGGAGTCTAGTATAGAAGGAATTGAATATATATCAAATGATTACGATGTCTGACGTCAAGGACCAATTCTCAATTTCCTATACTGAATGCTTGATATAAATGTTGTGTCTTCTAAAACAATTTAGGGACGAAAGAGGTGCAGACGAGTGACTCGACCGAGTACACCTTTTTCCCAGTAAGTAAATAAAAACATATAAAATCTAAACATATGAAGAATCCCTGTCTATGATATTAAAATATTGCTTACTGGATCTTTTTATAATTTCTTTCTTTAATTAATTAATAGATCCACGGTGGAAGTTTGACTTTTGATGTACGAGCTGCAAGCAATGCTCACCTTGCTCTAACTTCTGGCCCATCTGACGAATTACCCATCTATGAAATTTTCCTTGGTAATAATACACAATGCAAAAAAAACGAGACTTTTCGTTAAAAAAATTATAAGCGACAGTAGAAGCGAATGCAATTACAAGTTTTTGTTTGACGGAATATTCAATGAGACACAGATTAATGCAACTTGAATGAATTCACAGGCGGTTGGGACAATACCAAGAGTGCCATTCGACTCAACAAGGAAAAACCAGAGAAAGCCGAAGCTGCAACTGATCAAGTCGTCAATGCAAATGAATTCAAAAGATTTATTCTCACATGGAATTATGCTGCCATTCAGGTTTGTATTTACAATTGATATGTCCACAATTTATAATTTCATCAGTAGGCTATGAATAATAAGATGTTTATTTTTTTGAAAAAAAAAATAACAACTGCACGCAATGAGGACGTCAGTGGAATCATTTGTAAAATGTGTCATCATTATTTTGAATGCAGGTGAGACGTGATGGAGAAGATGAAGCGTTCCTTAGTTGGACAAACCCTGAGCCTACTGCTGTCACACACTTCGGTGTCAGAACCGGCTACGGATCTGATGGGCATTGGAATTTGAATCAAGGTTTGTCATTGAAATAAATTACATACAAGCCACACACACAAACTACAAAATGTCAACCAAAAACATCCATGTAGAGAATTTTAAGAAAATATTAGCATTCTCTCATTTCTCTCCGTTTTCTGTATTTCTGTAGCTACGTCACCATGCATTTACATGGGTAAAAAATTATGTGTAGACAGCTCTCAGATCTCAAATGTCAGGCTGACACTCCCGTAAATAATTCGAATTTATCAATGTCATGTAAACTCATGTCTTTTTTTTGTGACCACTGACCACAGTCCTCTGACTTCCAGTTATTTATGGTCAAATGCACTCTCACCCTCATTTCTCTCCATATATTTTAAGTACTTACATATAATGATGAGACATGACATGGCATAGTGAAATTGACTCCAAGTGATGACACACAAGGAGTCGACTCTTTAACCTTTGTCCAAAAAGTTTCAACTTGGTTGGTCACCAGTCACCACACACGCATTCTTTTCCTCTCTGCCAATCAATGTCATGTACTCTGAGGAAATTGAGAATGCGACATGTTAATACCTACTGAAAAACTACTATATATATTTTTTGATTCTGGACATTTCTTTACGAATTTGTAATGGAAATGAATCCAATGTGAAAGTGAAATGTAAACTATTCATCAGTGACGACAGTTCCTTTGAGCAAATCCTATATGTTGTGATTGAATTTGAATAAGGATATCTTGTCATCTCAACAACTACTGAAAAATGGGAATGAAATGGTCCTTGATTTATTTATTCTCATGCATATTAATGACTTTCAATGTAAATAGTCAACAAGAGAAACTTTATCCTCTTCTCAATGGGAAATATACTGCGCACGTTGACTTCGTATTACCTACAGATATTTAATTCCCATGAGAGAATCAATGTAAAAACATCCAAAAGTTTTCGCTGTTTTTTTCAACTTTTTTCCTTCGCCAACCTCTCAATCCGTTTTGTACGGAAGTTGGTATTTAATTTAATGTTTGTACATATAATAATATATCGAGGGTTTTAATTTTTTGTAACCTTGATGAATTCATTCATTAATTTGATCAGGTGCTGGAGTTTTGGTGCCTCCACCAGTAGTGGATGAGGAATCCAGTGGGACTCGTGAAGAAAGAGCTGCTGACGTTGATGAGAGTGTTGCTCCAGTTCCAGTTACTCCTGAAGGAGTTTCCTGGGCAGCGGCAAGTGGTGGCGATGTACCAGAAGGAAGTTTAGTTGGAGGAGATGATAATGGAGGTGAGCCCTGATTATAATTTACTCTTATACATAAATTTGAAGCCGAATCTCCACTGATGGACATGCCTTACTGTGCAAAATGTGCGTCTCGCGTATTATACCTAACAATTTTATTTTCAAATATATATCTATAGAGCCCATTATAGTTGCCCGTGGAGAATTTGAAGGAGCTATTCTCCCCGGAAAACTTGTTGCCGCTCATGGCGTTGCGTACGTTCCATGGGGTGGGGAGGAACACGCCATCGAATCATACGAGGTATAATTTTTTGACAATTTTTTCAAGTAATTCCAGCATGACATATTTCCTGCATTTGCATTTCGAATTTTCCCATCCTATTTATTATTATGAAGAGTCGTCAAGAGTCTGTACGCCCTCGTAGTCGTAAATCCTAATTCAAACTTAAATTTAGACGTAAAAAGGCTAAGACTGATTACTGATTAGTGATTACAGTCCGGAGTGTCGTCGTCCAAACAAAGTTTTAAGAGTGACATTTAAATGGTGAATGAAATCCCGTTGAGGATTGCTGTCAATTGAGAGAGGATATTGAAACATTGAAAGTGATTAACTTTATTACATATCGGATGGTTGTATGTTGTATGTACTCTTAGACATTGATCGTGCCTGCTGATGCCGTGAGTTGGATTCCGTCGTCCGGTGGAGAAATTGTACCGAATGCCATCCCCGGAGGAACTTCATTGGAAGGGGAAACATTATACATTGGCCGCGTCCAGCACGAAGCCACCATTACAACAGGCAAGATTCATCCCAGTCATGAATCCATGTACATTTCTTATGGTGGGGCTGAAATCGGATTCCCAGAATATGAAATCCTCGTTCTCAACTAGAAAAAAGAGATATTTTCAACATACTCAATATATAACCCCCCACCCTGAATTTTCTATATACCATATACCTTTTCCTTTGCAGTTTGTTCACAATATGAAAATTTGCAAGAGTTTCTCCGTATATAGTGTGTACATTTTGAATGACATATTTTGTACAGCTTTTGCTTTATATTCCATCCAAAATATTAAATATTAATTCTGCTCATCCTCCATCAGTGAACAAATCATTAGGGGAAGGTATACCAAAAAATCTGGAGAATATGCTTTCTAAAAGTACGAATTTCATTAAATATTTTTATAGAAGAGAAAAGAAAAAAAAGAAAGAAAAAACGAGTCGTATTATCGTGGCAATGTTTTCTTGTTTTCGTCCTTTATATATGTACATCTAGTTTTTATTTGCTTATATTATTGTTATTGTTTAAATGCCACATGATCTAAGTCTAAAATATGTAGGAAATGTTACCAATGCAGCATTTCAATTAAGAATTAAGACTTTCCTAGAAATATGCTTGTTTATTTCAAATACTATAAAAAGAGATTTTTAAAAAAAATTGTAATTACGTATATTGTGTAGAAACTATATATGGAATGAACTCCAACGAAAATGTGTAGCTTAATAAAAATCTTTAGTCCGTTAGATATTCTATAGATATATCTATACTGAGATTGGAACTTATTATGGCCTTAAAATGAAAGCCTTTAAAAAATAGTTACAACTACTATCGCTGTTATTATATTCTTTTAATTTAGTTTTTAGAGTAAACAAAAACTCTCTTGTTGCAATTAATTTGGGGGAATTTGTGATTAGTAATTATATACATTTGAATTTTGATGGATCTGTTTATTATTAATTTGTGATAAATTGCCATGTATTTTTTTTCGTTGTATCATGTTGCATTTCATGGAATAAAATTGATATAAATTTACAAATTGGATAAAAACACAAAAAAAACCCACTTTTTTGGGAACACTCAAACTATATATACTTTTATTGTCATATTTGTCACACTACACAATTGAATTAAATATCCATTGTGCACAATGTATATACGAATATTTATGTATTTTCATAATCTCTTATCCTCTACATATAATCTTATATACACACTATAGAGAAATACTCAGCTTTTTTTCTTGCATTTACTATGTAAATTGTAACAAGTTGACCCCGTAACCATAAGTTAACCGGGTTTTATTGTACGTCACAGACTTAAACATTTCCGAAATGCAGTTTTTAATTTCAAAGCCTTAAAGGTTAATATAATTTCTTTAGTATATAGGTATACCTAAGGGAAAACAGCTTGTGTATACTACTTAATTTCTAACACACGAACACACACTACATGTAGTTTTTTTCCTTCTATATTTAATGAACTTTATGGCCAATATCATCTCATATTTACTAATTACGTACATATGTTAAAACCGCTGTCATAATCACATTCAACATTATATACTCAATATAAATTATCTCGGGAATCGTATCACATGCAGATTTAGAATATACACACATTGGGTTTAAGGAATACAAATGACACCATATATAGGAAAAGGTACATTTAATTATACAGGAAAACGACTCTGTTTAAATTGACCATAATTATAAACAGGTACATATACAAATGTTTTGTAATAAAAAAATTTAATTGTAGTTTAGTTTATGAAAACTCGTACAATAATTTACATAATTTGAAGACATATACACATATACATTTCCAATAATGTCAAACTCGCCTACATTTTGATGAACCCGTAATGCCCACCAAATTATTGTCAGATTTTCCGGACGCTTTATATATAGCCATTTTTAGCACTGCTATTGTATACACACTTTGTGAATTTAATCAAGGCATTAAAGCTTTTCTTTTAAATCTCCATTAACATGGTTTATTGTCCTGTGGTGTTTTACTAGTTGAATTTAATACGTGTTCTTATATAATATTATATTTATACATGTACAATTATTTCAGTTCTATAATATATCTGTAGATAATAGACAATCCTACCATCTCATTTAGATTGTGTACTTTCACATGTACTACATATTAGTACATATATTCATTGATGAAGACAAAACATTGAATCACATTTATATATACTACAATATAGAATTTCATATAAATATATGAGATTTTCAACTATTTATAGTCATCTGTACTCACAACAATCCGTGCAAGCCAAAACCATCTACGGTATATAGGTACGTTCGAATAAAAAACCATTTCTATATTTGTATATATTATATATTGTGTATACAGTCATTATTTTCTTGTGTCGGACTAAAACGATGAAGAATGAAGAAGGTAATATATGAAGCCAATGTTCTCTCTGTTTACTTTAGAGTTTTCAGCAGTTTTAATTAGCGTGACGTCTACGAGCTCTCTCTTTCTCACACAATAATGTGAAAAGAGCAGAATATAATTAAAGCCCAAAAAAATAACGTTTACCTACTTGGCTAAATTTGGTTTTACACATTTCTGTTATGTTTTGTTTCCTAATTATTTACATTTAAATAATTGCAATGAATGTGATGATAGAGATTGAGTTTCACCGGTTATGATTTCGCTTCTACTCTTCTCTTATCTACATATATATTATAGATAATCTTTGATTCTTAATTCCATTTACTTTTCATGGTAGAGCGATCAGGAAATTCTATATACAGATATTCCCTATAAGCCTATATATTTTTCGTTCCCTATATATCGTACAATTGTTAGTTCAGATTAAAACTAAAAGCAAACTGTATTTATTTACACAGGAATATTGTTTGTTTCTAATACTATACAAAATATCATATAGATTTATATTCACCATATTAATCTCAATAACCGAATTAAAATAAATAAATTAGAACTCACATTCAAACATTTCAGTTGAAAGGATGAGAACAAAAGGTAAAATAATCCATTTAAATTGTGAAATGGATTAAATTTTACCTATATAGGCTATTCTATACCATATACTTATTTCATTTCATAAAAGTTGTATTGTATTGTCTTTTATTTGTATTTCCACACAGCTATAGAACGAAATTTACCTACTTGAAATTTCAGTGTAGTTCCTGAGAGCTATATACTTTGACGTCAGTATACTTATCTGTAGTCTACAAAGTTTTAAATATTTCTAATATTTCTATTCTAATTAGTTATTTTTTTAAAAGACATTTTGCCATAATTTTGTAAATACGGGAATTTTAAAGTTGTTTATTATGATTTGAAAGATGTCATATTAATTTTATATTCTACATATAGAGAATTTGAGCCTATACCTAAAATATTAATGTATGTATGGTATGTGTGTTGTTGGAAATAGCTTGTAAAGCAATTTCCCTGGCTACATCATTTGTTCTGTTCCACAGACTCATTGGTAATTGTATAATTGTTTAGTTTTTTGAAGGACTTTGACACTTTTCCCTATGCATGTGATCTGAATCATATAAATATATTCATTCATCATTTCTTTCTTACTATATAAAAACTATCATTTGTACACATATGATTAAAGATATTTTACACTTACTGTATTGTTAGTGTAATCTGCAAACCAAAAAAATCAACAAACAAACAATAATAAAAAACAGAATAACATTAAAGCTATATTTAAACAAAAATCTTAAACATTTTCGAAAAAAAGTAATGAATTCTTGAATCGTTTGGCTTTTCCCCACAGTTTCACTGTACTCTTGAAAAGAGTTTCCAGTTTTTCACTATAGAAAATGACAACTCGACTCAAACTACAAAAATTCGAATGAAACAAACAAACAAACAGTGAAAAGGCGGAAACTCAGATCCTTTGAATACAAATTGAGAATTGTAATAGTATTCATAGATTTCCTCCTTTTCTCTTCATTTATCCAGTGAAATATATACCAAGTCCACACTTGGACATTTTATACCTATAAACTTAAACTAACAGACAGGAGAGAGCTTCTTTCCTTTCCTTCTATGTATTTTTTTTGAGAGAGAGAGAGAGAGAAAAATGCTTATACGATATATAATATGTAGTTGGGAAATGTTTGTTAAAATCTATACATGGAAAACGTATTCACGTACAGATAATAATTTCCGTAGGTACAATTCAATACAAATATATGTTATAGATCAAAAAATTTGTTCTCAAATTCAATTTGAGAATTCAAATTATACAGATAGAGACAAATTAAATTAATTTAAAAAAAAACACAAAGGGGTGGGGGTTTATGGGTCCGCAACAGCAAAATTTCTAGTGTTTGAATTGTCCGAATAGGATGCGGTTGCCTTTTGTGCTGCCAGACGACGAAGGTCCGGTTTAATGAGAGCCGTCATGATAAGTCCCACTAGAAGAACTCCAGCTAGAACCAAGTTGGCTCCGATATCACCAATTTGAGACTTGAAAAGTGCTTTAACGAGTAAATACAAACGATATTAAATTATAATTGACAAGAAAAAATCAACTCAAAATTGTTGTCATTTCGTATGTGACAAAGAAGAAAAATCCCAGATTTGATGTGTGAACTATAAAAAGCAATGTCTATGTATATATATGTTAAAAAAAGGATTCAAAGTTTATATACCTCGTGTGATCGGAGTCATGATGAGACCAAAGACTTGGGCAGATGCATTCAACAATCCTGCACTTGTTCCTTCAGATTCAGGATAGGTAATTTCCGCAGCGAATTCGAATCCCACGGGTAAATAGCCAGTCATAAATAATCTAAATAGGAATTGACGATCCCACATAAGGAATATATAAAATTAGCACTCACTTTTGAGTTCCGTCTCTCCTTAATTCTGACATTAAATAAAAAGTTCGTATTTATTATGAAAGGGGAGATTTTATGGACGTGTCGCTAATTTGATCTCAGAAATATATAGACAAATGAATTAAAATGTGACAAAGCCTCAATTAAAAGTAGTCAGGAGTGTTCATCATTGTTAAATAAATCTGACGGGGAGCTGGTGAATTGAGTGTTCTACATCGCATTTTGAATACAAAAGCTCAAATGTGCACACGGGGAAATTTTACAGGGAGATTTCATTTACATTCTTCTTCAACAAATATGGAAAACTAAACTAGAGGGAATGAATCAAAAGTGACAGAATGACTGACTTACCCCAGGGATGCCATACATACGTAAATATATGCAATATGAGTGCTGTACGGAAGTGCGAAAGTATATGCTACCATCCCCGCCATTGAGAGCGAGTAAATCACCAGCGTCGTCTCTCTGTATATTGAAAAGGAGGAGGAAAAAAAAGAGACAAATCCAATTTTATTTTTTCATTTCAATCCTTCTTAACGTACTTACATAGGTATACATACAGAATAAGTTCAGGAAGAGGGGAATACCAGGGAAAAGACAGACAGTCTGACTGCCTGCCTTTCTTTCTCTTGTTCTTCCATGAAGACGAGACAAGACATCTTTTTTTTTTACACGCCTCATCATTTCCATGATTTAGTTTTACCTTGTGCACATCCTTGACACCCCCCCCCACCCCCAATTCCCAAAGAGAGAGAAAAGAAATCTTCTTTCATGCATAGAAAGTTGAAAGTCACAAAAGGGAAAAGGGAATCTCCCCGTCCGTTTTATCTGTACTTCATAAATTCTTTACATGTCGACATTTCTATATGTATATTATGTACTTATATTTTCCATGGTTGCCTACAGGTATTCCCCATTTGGATATGTTTCTACTTATTCCTGTTCATCCACTTGATGATAAATAGATAAATAGCCATCACTAACTATTGTACCAACGAATTCACATTTTCTTTCTTCTTCTTTTTCTGCAAAACATTTACAGACATATTTTTCTACTTCTCTCATCAGCCACTTATCCGGTATGTACTTTCAGCCATAAAAAAATAAAGTGCAAAGTATATAGAAAAGAATTGGCTTACAATTAGTGTAGACAATAGTGGTGGATTTAAAAATAAACATAAGCATGTCCAAAATCAACGTTATTGATAAAAATTCCTGACTGTTCACATTGGCAATTACAATTTGCCTGAGAACGTGAATTATTTATATGTAATCATTACATATAAATCATTATACATTACGTTGTAATGTGTGAAAGCAAGAGGAAGGACAATTGTGTTTCCAAAAGCTGGAAACACCCAACAGTTTCCTCTTTCATGAAACCCAAAAATGAACATTTTACACGCCTATTTTCTGGTCAATATACACTTATTTTACATTGGACAAGGAAATTACATGAGATTAGCTAGCTCACCAATCTCCATATACTCAAACAAGAGTAATAAATTTTAAAACTTAGAGATTTGGTAAATAATTTTCAAATGCTTCGCCTCTCTCAGTGTTTAGCGAGTATTCGCAACATGATATACTTAATAACCAAGCTTAAAACCTAACCGCAAGACACTAGACAATAATTTATTGCTCTATATCTAGTCAGTTGTATTTCCAGTATTTTCCTTCCTATTCAACAAAAACAAAACCCCAAAGCAAATCAGCTTTGTTTACTACATTGTTTTTGCGGAATGATCTGGGAAGGCTGACGATGAGAAGTGAATACAAAAAATTTTCAATCTGTATAGCCGTAGAAGTATCTGTATTTTTTTTTATCTTACTACACAAACTCTTCCCGATCTGTTTACACGCTTACAATGAGGAAAAAAGTTTTTGAAGGAAAAAAAAACACTTTAATTAAAGAGTAAGCTAAAATCCATGATCATGATTAATTAGTCTAAAAAAAATCCAAGCGAGGATGGAAATTCAGTATGAAGGGGAATGAAACCTAAGCACTGAAAATATCACGTCCGATTCACTCATGCAGGCAGGCAGCTACAAAATCAAAGATCGAGTTTCTGTATTGAAATTTGAATACGGATATTTCCTCCAGTAGCGTGATGTGGAGAAATCATCTGCTATAGACCGTCCACATTGGAAATTTCATGGAGCTATATACATTCAACCCATGTACATATAATATAATATATCTGCTGCACATACATTGTAGGTATTGATATATCTGGATATCAATAAAGTTTGGACTGAATAAGGAACTCTCTTTCTCTCTCTCTTGGTTACGGATGCATATTATTTATATTTTTCAAAATGTTATATTGGAGAAAGTAGGGAAAAGTGCTTTTTTGTGGGCTTTCTTTTCCCAATGGTTTATTGCTCTCAATAAATAACATGTAACTGTCAAAGGGGTGCTCTGAATCCAAGTCAGCTTTTTCATACTCGGATTTCCATTCCGCATATTCAAAGTTCCACAGGAGGAGGAGGAAAAGAAAAAATTGGAAAGGAAATGATGTCAGTGATGTAAATGTAGAATTATTCGCGAGCTAAACAAAAAAATCTTTGAGTGTGTGCAACAAGAATAAAAGTGAGGAATTTGATAGAAATACAATACATTGTATCTAAACCAAACCAAACACATGACTTTTCTAATGACTAATGACATTCTCACGCTCACTCACAGAATGCGAATATTTGAGTAAGTATTTATGCACAGTCATATATTATGTATAGCCGCAGAAATGACATACATAACATACTCAGAAAGCTCGCCATTTACTCACGTTTCCACTCGTGTGCAGTGCGGAGCAAAAATTTTGTCCATCCCCACAAAATAATATTTGCTCTGAGCATTCATTTCACAGCGGAGTCTAATTATAATTGTCACATGTAAATAAATGAAGTGTCGTAGGTACAGTACGTATGCTGCTCAAGTGTTTACAAATTATTAGTTCCATTCAATCTCTCATTAAAAGATAATAAATAATGAGCTAATGGAGAGGCAAATGGAGGAATGTATAGTGCAGTGTTTAGAGTTCAACTCACTTGTATTTGCGGGATTTGTCCAAAATGAGACCAGAAATAACGGAGCCGACCATCCCACTCAGAACGATGCTGTAAAGGAACAAAAAACATATAGAAATAGATAATGAGAGCATTCAATATACCAAGGTAATTATAACGTTAATCCCGACTGCACATCACTCCTCATAAGTAAGGGGTCATAAAATTTAAAGTTTGTACACACGTAGTTTATGCTAATGTATAGAATTTGTGATAGGAAAATGTATTTTAATAGTTTATGTGTATTCAATATAATATAATATAGATTATACAAGGGAAAGATTGGCCTTTTTGTATTTATATCGCAATTAAATGGTAAATCTAAGCATTTAAAATGTAATACCTTAATCCAATACGTCCCACGTCTTGATCATAGCCCTGGCAAAAAAAAAGAAGAGGAAAAATTTGTAAGTCACGTGAACATCCATTCTTCTTGGACTTGGAGTCACCTTCTCACACCCCCGATTCTCCATTCAAAACTCAAATGAAACCATGGAGCTTCTACATTAATTACTCACCTGCTCCACACATACTTTGCATGTTCACTTCAACTCTAATCTTATCAATTACCGAACTTATCAATAAATACACACACACACAAGAGTAACGCAGAGTTTGGCGTTTTCGTTTATCAACTTGGACTTTTTGGAAATTTCAAGTTCACCAAGTGTTCCGGCAAATCCTTACTATACATATACACTTGTATAGTATACTATACTATGAATAAAACTAAAACTATAGACCCACACTATGGTCTGTATCTTGAAAGTATGTACATGATTGTAAGTAGGATTCAAAGACTGAAAAGTTAGAAGGAGAGGAAATTTCATTTGACATTTCTCTAAAAGGTTCTGGGAATTAGAAAAGTGGTTTGTTCTGTATCGAGTCCGGGGATGGATTGTTATTGTAATTTGTCTATTGTATAAAGTCAAAGTTGCCTCGTTGTTGGCAAAAGAAAATGTGGGAAATGTTGAAATGTTGAGTTAATTTAATAAAACAGATAGAAACTTTAGCTTGTGAGCAATTAAGACGGTCACGGGCATTAAGACGGCGACTTCTGTCCATTTCCTCCCCTATCCACAATCCATACTGGTTATAATGTATACGCGCTCCGAGTTCATGGTTTATCGTGTGGTGGAGAAAGATTGTGAAAATAAAAGCGTCATACTAAATAAATCGTTTTGGTTTCTAGATAAAGAGAAATAGAAAGAGAGAGCGCCCAATAAAACTCACCCAAGAGGATCAAATCGAAACTCAGATTCAACCCAAATTCTCTGTCTTCCATCTCTCTCTCTCTCTCTGCTTGAATGTATACGTGAGGAAAAACTGAGAGAGAGACTTCTTCGTCTCTAAAAAGCCTTTCCTTCACTTCATGACTAATCTTTCCATTAAATACTCGGCGAGAGTGAAACTGAAATGCTCACATGGAGAAAATCAGCAGCAGAGAGAAGTTTCTCCCCAAAACAAATCGTCCTCATCCTCCATATATACGCAATGATGAACGCAAAAAACAACTGTACTTACATATACTTTATACTTCTACAGTCTCTCCTGTTTTTTTTGCCTTTCTCCTCTATCTGTCTGTATACTTTCTTCTCCCTTCCCCAAAATTCTACATTGCATAAACAATCTCCAAGTCTCCATGATTCTATTCAAACACAAAATTATTTTCATTCTTTCTATTCATTCAAGCACACATTAAATTCCTATCTTCACAGCACACTCTGGTCTTATAAGACTCATTTCAAATATTAATGTGTTTTCTCTCTCTCGAGCTAAGATAACGGCAGAATGGGCGATTTGTCAATTCACATGAGAAATTGGTTTAATTAATTCAAAACTTAATTTTTTTACTCTAAATATGTTCATGCAATTTCCAGGATATTCTACATAGTAATAATACTAGTACTACTACTACTAATGATAATAAGGATGATGAGATTTCAGATTTCATACCTCCCAATATTTGAGAATGAAGGTGCTGAGGACAGTTGAGATGGCATAGAAGACACCCACATTCATTCCATAGCTGGCTAAGAGAAGTAAATATCCTTTGTTGCTCAAAAGACCTTTCATGGAATTGATGTAGCTGACTTTCTCGGATGTTAGTAAAGCTCTTTGAGCTTGACTTGGTGGTTGAGGTGGCTTCTCCTGGAAAACTGCATGGGAAAGGAATAGAATAAAAAGAAGTCTATGAATATATATCTTTCTTCTCAATCTCAATCTCGTCGTTTATATATATGCATGCATAAAAAAAAGTTTGGGGATTTTTATTGTGAGAGTATACAGATAGTTGGAAAAACTCTCCATGGAATCGAATGGTAAAATGAGAGTAGGAAGAGGACAATCCTGGATTTGCCTTGTGTAATTCACTAGTAGCGATACATACATACATATATGATTACTGCTAGATGTGCATATGGCATACATACGATAAGAAAAAACACACTATAGTTACAGTTAAATAATCCTGTGCACAACAGAGTTTCCAGTTGCTGCTGGAGCAAAAGAAAAAAGAATCTGTTGACAGTGACTCAATTGCGATAAGATTTTAAATAGGAAATTTCAATCTCGAGTTCCAACTCTGAAAACTTGAGTGAAAAAAAGGGATAAAATTACATTTCAAAATAATTCAATTGAACTCACAATCTCTTTCCTTCTCTTTCTCACTCGAATAGTTTGGAATTTCGAATGCTCTACAGAGAAAGTGAGAGAAAGAGAAAGAGAGGAGAAAGTGGACAGGAAACGCCCAAAGTCTTTATGGCTCTTAACTGTGTCTACAGTCAACTAGCGAACGAATCAAATTACTGTCTATTACTTAAATGCTGCAAGAAGCGTGATTGCAGTGCAATCACAAGACTATAAGGAAGAATGAGAGGGAAAGTAGAAGGAAATAGAAAGTAAATCAAACTTGAATCAGAATGTATCTGTACTCAATGCAATGGCGGGGGGAATGAATGCCGATCAGGATAATTAACTTACAGAATAGAACGAGGAAAAATAAAACTCCTGTCACTGCTCCCGTTCCGTAGTACATAACGCTCAATCCTTTCCCAATTTCTTCGGAAGTCCCATTTTTTACTAGGATTGGTGGTAGTAAAAATCCTAGGGCTACTCCAAGCTATATTAAAAAAAGAAAAAGATTATTAAATACAAAAAAAGTTAGATATGTGCAAATAAACTTGGAACTATGTATGGAAACTAATAATACAATATACATATTTGTAAAAGATTGACAAGGCATTCGTCGTTGTCGTTGTATTTGAGTTTCAAAAGAAATAAGCCACCAATACCAATACAAAAAGTTTCACATAATGCAAATAACTTTATTTTTATCAAGAGCTCCACTGTCTACGCGGTGAACAAGTACAGGATGGTTCTTGATGGAAGTGAAAGCATTCTCATTCTCATTTAACAATCAAACTCGTCTCTCGGTACTTTTGCCTTGAAATTGAACAGAGTGTGTGGTCTATTCATATAACGTAAAGTAAAGTTACAGTGAAGTTGTTGTCTGTCTCCTCACTTCTTGGTCATGAGTTGATTTTGCAAATTGAAAACAGATCTGGTAAATGCATCTGTCCTATCATTCCTAATTTCGCTTTTCGCTAACATGTTTATGTTTTCCTTCCCTGTATAAACGAGTTGGTGTTGCCTTCACCTTTACGGAAACACTCTAAATGCTGAGCAACTCTTGTGCTAATCAGCCACTTCCTCTCTCTCTAAGTTTAGATACTCTTTGCCAGTATCTCTCGTCCTTACTCTTAGAGTAACATATATTTGTAGTTCATGCTCGTGACTTGATTCGTGATTCGTCTTGGTGTTTGGTCGTTTAAAATCCGTCTCAGTTGTTTGAGAAGGAGCTCGCAGCTCCAAATTATTTTAATCAAATTAAAACAATCAACTAAAAGTATCAAATGTCCATCCCATACACCAGGACTAATCAACTCGACTCCATTTTACCAAGCATTTTGCAGTTCATCTCGTATTTCATATTCGTATTTTTAGAACAAAGGGCACAAATTAATGTAGGTGCCAGATTTATTTGTGTACTTGTGAGCAATCTCTCTCATTTCCTATTTTTGTTTTTCGAAAGAATTCTTCAAGTCAACTGCTGCAAACAGTACACAAATTCCTTTTCCATGGCCATTTCTACCTATTCAAAATTGACATTTTTCTTTGACGACTTTGACAAAATTCCCTGTGACACTGGAAAATTGAATACTCCTCCATAAACAATTAATGAAATTGGATTTGCAAATATTTGAATGCAAGTTATTAATACAGAATTTTGGAGAAATGAATATCGAAATGGAAATGGGCTGAGGTATAAACATATGTTCTGAAATTCTGTGGCCGTGGTCGGATTCCCTCTTTAACATTGCCGACCACGACCACAAAACGACTACAGAATTTCAGAAAATATGTTTACCTCAGCCATCGAAATGAATGAGGAATTTCTGTAACGTGTAAATAACATTTCCCGTACGTAAAAAGGACAAATGTATACGTAATTGTAATCTATTTACGTAACGAACTTGACGCTTAAAAAAATACAGTTACCTATCATACAGATATCTGTATTTGCAACGTTGTGTGCAATTTGGACTTGAAACTGTAGACTGGAAACTCTGAATGAATGATTTTATCGTTTGTTGTTTGTGCAATGACTATAAGAAATCCTGATCTGTTGACCAGTTGACTCGACCATGCACTGCGTTAAAATTACTCATATGTAAAAGGTCTGTTTTTTAAACTGAAGAATGCCAATGTACCTTCAATAACTAGTCATTTCCTTGGTGCAACATTTCACTTATCCTACATAAGAATAAACATCCGAGTTTGTTACGATTATACGACCAAAGTCCGTAAAAAAACAACCTAAAGATCCCACAAAGGGATTTATCCTTGCTTTTATAGTGTCCAAAACCATCTCATAAAACTCCATACCAGTCCTGAGAGGAGATTCAGTGCAGGCGGACATGACGTTAGTGAGCCAATATATTATGTACATATATATATATATATAGATGAATTTCAGTAAGTACCTGGTTTCCAAAGACACCTATACTTGTTGCTGTGCTGACTTGGTCAGAGCCAAACCACACGGAGCTGAGTAATGGAGGGATTCCAAGGATGAAAATTTGTGAAACAGCCACCACACTTTGACCCAAAAAAGCTACCCAGAACAAAGTAGGACCAGCTGACAACACTTTTATCCATGACCCAACGGCTGTGCCAAATGACCCGATTAGTACGGCAATTCGAAGACCCTGCAAAGTAGTAGTGCAAAGAACAAAAAAATGTTTTAAGGAAATCTGGCAGAGTCATACTCATGTACATACATACATGAAATATACACTCAGAAATTCAATTCATTTCCCCTTTTATGTTATACGACACACGTTTTGGAATTTTCTCGTTATTGTTTTTAGTTAGTAATATTAAATTGTAGAAGAAAAAACGCAACTGCAGATAGTCATAAAAATCAAGAGAATATCTGTAAATGTCATTGCAAGGAGATTACAAATAATTATTGTCATTGTAAACCATCCGCATTCCGGTTTCTATTCTATACACACAAAACTTGGACGTAACTTGTATTTCAAAAACTTAATCAAATTCCCCACATGCACACTGCAAAATGATCGTGTACAGCGAGCGAGCGTATACGTATACTAATGAAAAGTATTTACTATGTATCTCTTTCCATTAAGCTCATTTTGGTTTACAACGTTCAAATATACCAAGCAAAAAACAAAAAATCCGCATATCCTAGGCTCAAACTCTTGAACGTGATTTGGAGTTTAGTCATGTAGGGAAATTCAATTCAAGAATGGACCTATTAAAACAAACCGTTTTGTAATCTACAATCTATGTGGTAGACATGTAATTTTATGCCGAGTTCAATTCACCAATCGCCAATGCAAAGGCTCTCTCGATTCTCCATTAAACGTAGGTATACACACGGGAAATGAACAAACGTTGTTGTGTGTTTTTCATTGTATATTGTATGTACAGTGTACAGACTCCTAGAGTTTTTTTTACAGTTGTTGCCAAGAAAGAAAAACTTAAGACTCGTCCTTGAATTACAATAAGAAAAATGAGGCATATAAAGCTTGACTTTATTTACACATAATTCAAAACCTTTATTATTAAAATTGACTGTAGGAATACCTAAAAAAATAACGGGTGACTTTCAATAGGGAATTGAGCAGTTTTGTTTAGTATCCAACGAAAAAATGCAACTAAAAAATTGCCAATGAAAATATTTCTGAGAAAACTGAATGCACAAGTTTACAAAACACTGTAGGTATTTAGTAAATAGCATTTACTAACGATAAATACTATTTACGAGTACTTACACGAGTTGATAAAAGGAAAAAATTATTTTGTTTAGAATTTGATCGTGTGTGTAAACAAAAATTGATTTGAAATGTGCTGGAGAAGTGTCAAATGGAAAAAATAAATAGTCAAAACTCTCATCACTTACTTTGATATCAAGAAGGTAGGTAGCAGGGAAAATCAGTGGTACGTAAACAAACATGTAGATCTGTGTATAGAGTGAAAACGAATAAAAATTTAATCCAATATAATTTATGTCCGTACCATGAAAATTAATAATGAAAAATGAGAAGAGGAAAAGGAGAATTTACGAGAGAGGTCATGTCGACGAGTTCTTCGGAAACTCCATAGTACTGAGCAATCACAGTATTGATGATGGCATATTGAATCCATTGAAATGCATTGGACATGGAGTAGAGAACAAAAAGAATGAGAATGAGCCATCTCTTCTTGTACACACGACATGTGATGGGACTAGTGTCGAGTATAATTTTATCCCGGTCAGTCTCCACATCATTTACAATCAATTCTCCTTTTGCTTTAATATCCTCTTGAAGAATCTCTTTCTCTCCTCCTCCTCCTTTGGACTCAATCGAGCTGAAACTTTTCTCTGGGGTTACGGGTGAAGCCATTGCTTTTTATTCCTTTTCCTCCTTGTTCGTCGTCGTCGTCTTCTTCTTCTTAGAATTCCCCAGGACACACCGGCCTATTCCGTACCAAAAAAATAGTAATAATAAGTCAACTTTTCTCCTTCCACTGCTATAGAAACGTCAGGGTTTCATTGGGAATGCAAAAAAAATAACGTTCAGTAGAAACACAAACTAAAACAAAACCAGAAGCCGTATCAGCTCAACAACGCAACGTAACAACAACCACCACCAAAACAATTTTGTGTGTCTTTTGTCTACATTTTAATTGATATTCAAACTATAAAAACAAAACACCACAGCACAGCTTTCGATTTCCATATTCCATTGACTTCCCGTACAAAATTTCCCTTGACTGTTGAATATCGTTTATTCCCAAAAAAACAAATGAGTATGATGATCTCTAGAAATAACTATGACAAGTCCCGTGATTATAATTCGACGAATTAAAAATAAAGGTTGACTCAGACCATGAAATGTCTTTCCTTTTTGTCATGTTTAATTAAGAAACAAATCTATTTCCATGATTTGCCCACTATTCACAATTCACCTGGAGTTTTTTTAAAAGATTTCTATTGATCTGAATCACTTTTCTACCCACATTTAATTAATAATTGAGAGAAAACTGTTGAGCTTGAATTTTTTCCTGTTGAACACAATTGGAACGAAAAGGAAGCAATCCAAAATTAAACTGAATAGGGTCACACAGTCAGACACAGTACAAATATTATCGAAATCAATGAGTTATCCTTGGATTCCCTCTTATCGCCAATACCAATATCGGATATAAAAAAAAACTCATGTACTTAGAATTGTAGATACTAGATACCGAATTCGTGTATTCCAATAACAACTCAAGACAAAAGAGACGAGGATGGAATCATTGCAAGAGATATACACAAAATATGATTGTCCGTACCTTTTTCTATAGTGCAGGAGAGCACGTTGTATATATGGTGTGTGTGTTACGTAGCGTGTGAATGTGTGATGAGTGTGTAACTGGAGGGAAAACAGTGTGTGTCTGTTTATGTATATGCACCTTAGTAAGTATGCTCAATTGTAAATTTGGCGAGCGAATAAAATGTTGACGGGCATAAGGGTTTATTGTATTTATATATAGATAGAATAGTAGAATGAATCAAGTGTCTCCTCTTGTCAACACAATCAAGGCTCAACTGACAATGAAAATGATTTTGATCCAGCTGTGTAGTTGTCGTTGAGATTCGCGTCAATTCACCATCACCAACATGATGATGATGATGATGATGATGATGATGATGATGATGAACCAGGTCTGTCTGTCGGTATAACAGCACCAACAGCAACGATAGTACTACAGATATATAGCACTAGCATAAAGTCAGTAGTGTGCAGAGTGCGAGCAGCATGAGTTTAAAAAGTGTCTCATTTCACACTGTCAACTGTCGTTACAAGTATGAAAACGGAGCCGCTAAATGACTGTGACTTAATAATGTGGATGATGGGGATTTTCACTAACTATTATACATCCGTAATTTTTCCTTTTAACAACAATAAGTCTTGACATTCTCTCTCTCACCATTTTTATTAATGATTTCGTGCTTTATTGTATTTAATTGAAATCCACTTTAAACGTTGTTGAATAACAAGACAACACTTCACATATCACACAATTCAAAACTATAATGCTCCAGCTTTTTTTTCTCTTCTTCTAATTTAAAGATTTGTATATGTTTATATGTGTGAGCGCTTTGATGATTTCACAGAATATATCTTATGAGTTGGTATATAATTGGAACATTGTGGTGGCTGCCACTAGTTGACTGGTTGAGGATTTGATTCCTTTTACTATCATATTTTGCAACATCAGCACTAAATTCTACATTCAGACGAGTCTGCCAACTAATTGTAAGACAAAAGACCTCGAAAGAAATTTATCTATCACATTACATAAAAGTAATTTCCCTTCCACTTTTGCACTTTACACACTATAGCGCGATGACAAAGATCAAGTTTCGTCAATTGAACAAAAGCCACTTGTTTTATAATTCCTCTTCGTCAAAAATTCAATTTCATTCCTCCTCAAATTTAATGTGATCTCACTTTTCTCCCCCCTATAATTTTGGTAGACATATGGCTTACTCTCAACTCCATCAAATTTGACACAGTTGACAGATTCAAGTAAAAGCAAATTGGCAAATTTAGACAGACAAATTGAGAATGTGGAAAATTTTCCAGTCTTGATGTCAATTTCCTCCTAATACACATACAAATACAAAATATCCACATTGTCATTTAATATTTTAGCCTTAGCCCTTATCTGCTTCGAATTTTTGGCCTCTAAAAGAACTGTGAGAGCAGTAAAATAGTATACCAATTCAAGGAACATTTCCTTTCTGAATAAACATTCGGATTTGTCGGCACACCATTTCCCGTTCCCTATTTTCATACCATTTTCAATCGTCTATTGTGAAGAATTGGAAAAAGAGGTCAACGGGTAATTTTATATGAGCTCAAGACAATTCACTGAATATGAAAAGACTGTAGGTATGTACATATGCTTGTGGTTTCTTCAATTTCCTTTTTATATGACCGTAAAGCCACAAACCGATTGATATTGATTACCTATGGACATGAACAAAATCCTCCTTTCCATTTCGGTGTAAGGAAACACGAACAATTTCAAACTACAGATACATACAAGATAATTGTGAGTCTTTTATTCATGGAGAAAATGTACCAATATTTCATGTTGAATCATTGACAAATCGCTCTAATTAGAGCTCTAATTAGAGAGCCTTAACGTGTTTTAAATTTTGCGGACGGATCCTATATTTTCAAACGATCACACGTTCTTTGCATTATCTTCTATTTAAAATCATACGACGGATACTTACAAGCAATTTATTGATTGAATTATGTGAGGAACAACGCGAATCATTTGCGTGTTTTATTTCAACTGTCTTCATCCTTTCCCATGAAATATTTATTTACCTATAGGGAAATGAGAACTCAGAGAACTTGGAAAACTGCACATGTTTTCTTTTTACTATCTGCATATGTATAATGCATTGCGTATTGCATATTGTTTTCGTCAAGTGAAGATACTGTCATCGAAAGCGGAAATGGCACAGATCGAATTAGTGAGAAAAAAACTCTCAGTGAGCAAGGGGCGGTCTTACACTCCGAG
>JAIUND010001987.1:0-27320 GCA_034699125.1 Gisinianus flammeolus | reverse complement strand
ACTACCACTAGCAAATTTGGGTGGCAAATTCACTACCAATAATTCTCACTAGCAAAAATCTGGTAGTGATTCACTAGGAATAATTACCACTACCAAAAGTAATAATTATACAACGTAGGATTTTTTTTCATGGTAAATTGCAATTTATGATTTAAATCTACCTCTCCAAACACGGGAATTTTGATTTTCTTGTTTTTTTTCATGTGCGATCGCGGACTCAGAAGTTCTGAGTCAGAACTTCTTCGCACAGTGCGAATTGTTATACATTTATTTGTGCATAGTTTAAGTTGGAATTTCATTTAATTATACAAAAATTTAAAATGCAACACTATTGTTATTGCTGTGCAATTAAAAATTGGAATAATAGCATGTACACATATTCATTACTAGTCAATATAATAGACGGGAAGAGTAAAATTGTAATACATCCGGATCATCGTCTGTGATATGAAAAGAAAATTACAAAAGGATTTTCGTTTTTGTCTATACACATATACACTGACTGAGAAGCTGGTCTTTCTAAATCAGAAACATTGTGTTTAGTTATTAAATAATTGGAATTAATATTTGGCCATTCGTACAATGGGTATATTTTTAAAATGTTTGCTTAAATACGCAAATGCTGCTAAATCCGTATTCGAGGGTAAGTATGCATTGCCTGCTAATGTCGCTTCTGGAGGTATTTTGTTTTTACTTGGAGACGCTATTGAGCAGAGTATTGAAATTAAGCGAGGAATCAGACAACCTGAATTCGACTGGAAACGTTTCGGTAAGCTTACTTATAAAATCAACAAATTTTAATTGGAGGAACATGAAAATTATATAGTTACTTGTATATAGGCACATGTTTTACTTGCAGTCCTAATCTTCCTATTCTTATTGTTTTATGTAACTATTTTAGCTCGTATTGGAACGGTTGGAGTACTTGAAGGGCCCCCTCATCATTACTTTTATAAGTATTTAGACATTCTCCTGCCCCAACGGGACAAAATTACCATTGCAAAGAAAATTTTAGCAGATCAGTTGGTAACAATGATTGCTACTATTTCATTTACTTAATTACATGAGTTTTTTTTCAAAATCGATAATTATTTCATAATAAATTACATGATTTTTTTTGTGAAAAGATCGCTTGTCCCGTTTTCAACATTCAATTCTTCATGGGAATGGCGTACATGGAAGGGAAAGATATTAAATGCTGTTGGATAGAGTTCAAGAAAAAATTCCCTACTGTCTATCTTGTAAGATTTTCCTTTATTACATAATCTTTATCACCCGGTTTTGTAAACCAATGTGTGTCAATAACGTAGCACACGTTCATACATGATTGAAATTGAATTCCAGGTCGATTGGCTTCTTTGGCCTCCTTTCCAGTTACTTAATTTTTATTTGATTCCACCTGGTTTCCGTGTTCTTTATGTTCATTCCGTGACAACATTCTGGAACGTGTTTTTGTCGTACATGAAGCATTATGTAAGTTCCTTACGAAAAAATATAGTGATTACTCTTGCTCACAGTATAATTTGAAATGTGCTCATTAAATCATCCATAATTGAATATGTAAATTGTGAATTTCAGGACCAACTTGATACCTCAGGTCAATCGCAACAACAAAGGGATCCGAGTAGTGTATGTGAAAATGGCGAGCATAAAAATTTACTTTACAAATATTTCCATGAGAGAGGATGGTGGCCATTTAAGGATTGAGATTAACATCTAATTGACGTTCCACACCCAAGCAGAATCTTCAACAATTTAAAGTTTATAGAGCTGGACTCGTGCGTGAATTGTGAGAAGCGAGTTGTTATTAACTTATTAAAACTAAAAAATTCTCTTGTATTTATATATGTTATACGATATTTCTATACTCTCGCATAGAACAAGTAAAAATACCGTAAAAACTGAAAAAAGGTATTTTTAATTCTTGGTCGAGACATGACATACTGGTAAATAGAATCATCAACTCAGTTTCTTAATGCTTAGCATATTTTGGAGTTATTGTGTTCATGGTATTAAAATTTCCTATTGTTCAGTGCAATGAGTCAGAAGATAAACCACATTTGTATACTACAGATGCACATGGAAAATTTAATGACAGGTTTTTATTCTCGTATAATAGAATCTTTGCATTGTACAATCTTTTCTATTCATTATATATATATGTTTCATGGTATTGTAAGTATATTTTATCTTATGTTTATTTGCTATTTAATTAATTTTTTAAACTTACACTGTAGTATTTATTTATGTGTAAGTTGTCAATTTCGCTAAATGCGGTATACAATTTTTTTTTATTAGATATTCAATTTAACCTATTCTATTTTTAGGAATGTTTATAAGTCAGATAATGGATGGACATCTCTATATAAATTGCACTAAACAAAGTTTATAACTTTGAACAATTGGATTTTAACCCCATATTTAAATTGAGTTGATACATCAATGTCTTTTTGCGTAAAATCAGGATATGTAAAAAAAGGACATCATCAGTTTTTCAGACGTGTAAGCTAATTAATCCAAGATTACAGTTTTTTAAAAGCTAAAAACGCTTAGATTTTCAAATAAAATCTTATACCTACACATATATATATATATATAGTATCTCCGTGATGTGTATTACACAATCGCGTCACAATCGATAATCATAATTTACACCTGAATGGAAAGAATATAAAAATCACTATTATGTACATCAAAATCTATTTGTTAAAAACTAATCAAAACGATACATAGATTACACAGATACATATAATTTTCTCAGTATTTACATTTCAGATCCTGGAGTATTTCGTAAAATACACAGGATTATTACTGTATTACATTATTATGGCGTTTGCTTCAACGCATTCGTTACAAATGAAATAATAAGTTATTCATTATTTATCTATATTAAAGATGCTAGATTAAAATATGTTGTAGTACTAATATTGCATTGGAAATATCTGCTCCGTAGTCTTTAATTCGTAGTTTAAAAATCAGAGATTCAAAGTTTTTTTAAACAAAAAAAATCGAACATTTGAATTAGTGAAAAAGTACTAACAGCAAAATACTGGGGAAAGACACAAACACACCTTCTGTATCTCGACGCCATTAAATATTTAATGTTGTAGAAATTTGATGGAGAGTGTGTAATAAAAGAACTGATTTTCTGGTATTTTTTCACGGTTTTTCCGGAGGAGGTATCTGTAGAAAGAAAATACATAGCAAAGTGTTAGCATTTTGCGAAAGATGCTTAAAAATCGTGTTACGAAACTGGAGCAAATATTGATTTCAATTCTCTGTGTAATGTATATAATCTTACCGAAGGAGCATGTCGACGAAGTATAAATCCAACAAATGAAAAGATGTAGGAAACTAGAATGAAACCTGTTGTGGCTAACAGGGAAATCCAAATAGGACCAGACGTAGGAAGATTCCAGTAGTCCAAAGCACTTCGTCCATCTTTTATTCCACATTCGACTTGTACCTGTATCGGCACACATAAACATCCACATTTCCCTCTTATTAATTTCATGGTAAGATTCATAGAAATATGGGACAAGGAGGGACTCAAAGAAAAAACTGTGTGTAGTTACGATATATGAAAAAATCCCTTACGACGATTAAATTTTCTTGATTGACAGTGGGATTTTGTGGGCAAGTGAATCTGGGGGATTTTTCGAATTCATCTTTGATTATCGGTTGAAGTAGCCAAGCCACTGGGGAGACGAATCGAACCCAACTACACCAACTTCCCAAGTCCCGGGAGTGTACCAGATAACCTGCACTCAACGACAAAGCTATGGCTACACATGAAGCTAGAGTTGTTCCTACTACGATACCTCGGGATAAATGTGTGAATGCTAGTAGACACGTTCTGAGAGCGTACAGATAGAGTAACATGTAGCCTGGAAAATGAATATAATAACATGTATTAAGGAACAATGTATACTCATTAACGAATGGTTCCTATTCAAAAGTACAAAGAGAGAGAGAGAGCTCTCACCGACAAACTGGTAGAAATTCTTCATTTCATCAGCATCTGAGGAGATGCCAGCCATGACATATGCCGGTATAATGTAGGCAAGGAAAATACTTACTACAAACGGTAGCTCGATTATTGTCTGCAAAAACAAAAGAGCAATAGTCAGTCATACACATAGACATGTGATACGTATTTGAAAACTGAACCAATTTAAAAACATTTAAATCTCTCTATTAAGTACATAAAATTAAAATGTATTTCTAAAAATATATATATACCTTTGCTAAGAGAAAGGAACCTTTGCTATAAAGTCTTTCTTCATTGTCCCGTGTTACATACTGTATATTGACAACATCCCTCGCCGCCAGAATGAGTATAATTGGCCACGGCGTTAATGCCATGAGTGTCCAATGTTGTCCGAGACGATCGTTGACACTATTTTGATCTTGTGAATAGCCCAACCGGACATTCCAAAATATGGCACCAATTCCAATCGATAAAGCTGCGGAAGTTAACATCAAAACGAGCCAACGAACAATATTCCAAGGAAAAGTGAAAACTACAGTGTACACCCAAATAGCCCAAATCTGCATGAAAGCTCCAGCTTCTTTGACTTTGGGTGGGAGGGCAGAGGGAGGCCCAGGTTCTGCCAACGGTTCTTGCTTCCGACGATAGCTGTAATAAAAAATTGTAATATGTATATGTGACTGTGAAAAATAAAAGGGATCTTACATAGACAGTTCTCACCCTCGCGGAATCCGACCAAAATCGGATAATCGATAATCATATAATATGATTCATATTAACTTTTATCAAAATGTATAAAATATAATAAACTCACCTATCAGCTAAAGTTTCAATGCGTTGACTCGACTCTAAAAGGGCTTCTGCGGACAAATCGTCTAATGTAACCAAGTCCAAATAGTAATCTGATGGGTCTATATATGTAAGTAATTTATATTAGGATGGAATAAATTAGTTTACATTCATTGACGACTTCGCTACAATTATCATTCTGACTTCTGATGCATGCGTAACTTTCTAAACACATTTATTGAACTTTACTTTTGAAACCGGGGCAGGGGTACTCAATGAACGCAAAATAAGGTAGCATCTCTCGACGATGACCGTAGAACATGAGACGACCCATGGAAGTCAGAGCTACTTTTGTGAACATACTAAATATCTCAAAAGTTGGTGGGTGAATCGTCATCAGTACTATTCTCGCTCTCGAACCCCATTGTCGCAAATAATCCACCTGAAAAAATTGTATGCTTCATTGATCATATCCCATTTCAATCTTTAAAAAAAACAATCAGGGAGAATTATTAATTATCTTACCAAAAAAAAGGTGTCAAATATATCCATTCCTCGTGTGGGTTGGTCAAGTAGAACAATGTCAGTGTCCAGCAGTAGTTGACATCCCACAGCTAGCCGTTGCCGCTCCGCTGATGTCAAACTCTCCACTAGACTGTGACGAACGGCAGCCAAGCCTAATTCTTCAAGAAGGGCGTTCATCTACAAGGTTTTAATTCCCATTATATTTCGTTTTCTTCATTATTGTACTTATATATTTCATTATAAGTTCGCCGCGTGTATGTAGTATGTATACATTTCTATCTTTTCTTCTTTCCATCTTTTTGCTATATACACTGTTTAACTAAAAAAATTCACAAATTTTAAGCGTTCAATGCTCAATGAAAATAATGCTACGACGCTGCAACACCTTTGTAACCTCTACTCTAGCCAGTGTAACAACCTTCAGTCAAAATCTGTACTACAGATTCTGTATGCATATATATTATATCTATTTGACGGTCGCAATTTACAATGGTGACACTAATTTGCAATAGAAACTAATTCAAATCTGAACTGAAGAAACTATTGTTACAGCTATAACTGATTTACGGTGTACTATTAGCACCTCCACTATATATACCATCAACCAATCAACCGTTTGTCGTCACCCAATTCTTTTATTTTTACTTTCATTTGTATGTTTTTTTCCCCTTGGGTGTTGTTATTTATTGCACTATAGTTTATTTGTATAGATCTTATGTACATATAGTAGAACCTGCCCTTGGTTGAATTTCACTTTTTTTAATTGTGTATATAGGGAGCAAAGAGCAAAAAGCAGCATTATTTCAAAATACGATAAAAGTAAGAATTTGTTTTACTTTCGGAATTACAGAAGATATGCGCTAATTCCTAATCCCTCTTTCCATTTTACTGATTTTCATTATAGAATATTCAAGAAAGAAAGTAAACAAAAAGAGACGGCAGAAACTATATAACCAGTTTATCAATTACCCGAGTGCTCTTGTCATGGGTGGATGCTGTCCGGATGGGTCTCCGGAGCAATGAATGAAACCGCATGGTTTGAGCAACTGTAATATCCGGGTGCATTCGACAATCTCGTCGAACATAGGCAACACGAGCACCCAGTCGAGATAGTGTGACAGGATTCCCATTTAGTAAAAAATCTCCACCAACTCGTCCTCGATTTGCTCTCCGACCTGCCAGAATGTCCAACATGGTTGTCCCTTCTCCAGCTGCATGTACACAAAGAAAATACCATCACATTTAAAAAATACTACAATGTATATATTATGTACATAAAAATTTATTAAAGCCTAAAATCTCTGATAATCATTTTATTATTCTTATATAGCCCCATATACAAATTATTGCAAGTGATCCGACAAATCAAAAATCATAACCCAAAGACATAAAAGTAAAACGTAATCATAAATGAAGATTTCAGAGAGAGAAAAAAACTGTTGAACAAGTTGAAACTTGGGATTGTCCATAAAACTTCACTTCATTATCCGTAAACCTATATTATATGTGCATACCTATATACATACATTGTAATAAAATACATAATGAAAAATGATGTCCACCTAACTTTGTCCATAGTGGACATCTTTTTAATTCTTATCTAATTGCTTTGAGGTATATCAGAGATAAGAAGGAAAAGACGAGCAATTAAACAAGGAGAGATAAAAGTGAAAATCTGTAGAGTAATAGCTTGTCATCGTATATATTTACTATATACAACGTTTGTAGTTTATTTTCTTCTGTATAGATCATTAACTGGCTCCGTCATTATCGTAGAGTCATTAGACAGCCATCAAAACTTGCATAATTTCCGAATACACTCACTTCTATACAGATCCTTTTTTAATGTCTTTGTTTTATCCTCATCTCACGTTCTCTTTACTTTTTTCTTCAACCTATATAAAACTTCCTTCCTATAAAACATCCTGTGTACTCTAACTACCATGCACTCACATTAAAAACTTGCAACCGCAAGAAAAAATGATAAATATAAAACAAACCACAACAATTTGCTTTCGCTTCTCCCTCGTCCCTTTTTTCCTTTCCAAAAGTTCAAAACACATTTACCAAATTTTTAATTCTAAATGTGAACATATTTTGACTCATCTGAAAACGAATGCACTTACAAGGAATTTAAAAATGTTTTCAAGACTCGAGATCTCCCTACATAATTCATACTCATTAAGAGTAAATAGTTCTATATTCTTAATGCGTATATAGTATAAGTATGTCGTCTGTAATTTAAAATTTGAATGACATAAGGATAAAGAAACTTAAAAAACCCAGTTTAAGAGTCAGAAATATCCCAAACGACAATCCCATAAATTCTTCAAATATATTCACACACATTTGTACGTATGTAAAAGTAAAATATATACGAGAATATACTATCTCTTAGCTAATTAATTAGCAAGAAATTATTTAATTAACTTGTTGGACAATTAAATTAAGTGGTTTTGGTCATTTGCCTTACTTTTTTTACTACATGGATGTCAGTATTTAAGAATAATAAATACACTCATCATCATTTGATCTCATGTGCAAGCACTTTCTCCCAAAGTTCATTTCACTTTCACACAGATCATAAAATCATCATAATTATTATATTATAATTGTATTATCTAATTCAATGCACATTCCAAATTTTCATATAATACAAAAAAGTCTTTCTCAAGAAGATTAAACAAGGCACATGCTCAGAGCTGGGAAGTATAAAGTGGAATTGTTTTCAGTTTTCCGACAGCGCGTGATTGTTACACAATAATTAGTAATTAGATTTAGATGGTCAAATTCGAATGAAAGTAATGAAACACTTGCAGAAATGAGCGGCGAGCAAGATGCTTTAGTGTGGGATAATATTCAGCAGTGACTCTCTGGATCTCTTGTGTCCAAAGCATTACCAAATCTCGATTGATATATACGTTATGAAATCTCAAATCTCGTTCGCATATTATTACATGTCTTATAGATTATGCAAATCTCCATGCACAATTCTAAATACATAGATGAAAATCAAAAGAATATGTAAGCGAACAATTTAATCACAATAATATCATTTGGTTATGTTGCTCTACAATGTATTGAATTCATTGGAGTTCTCACTGATTCTAATTTGGATTTTTGACACAATGGCCGTGGATAACAGACCCCATTGTTGTGCAGTGTTTATTATTGTTAGTGTTAGTGTGTTTGATGTCTGATGGCCGATTCTCTCAGCTCGGCTTGAATCCAAATTCTAAAATAATTTTATTAAACCATGCTTCCTCCCATTTGCTTTTCAACTTTTGTCCTACTTCTTAGGCGATTAGATCAAAATCTTATTGGTTGAATGTACCAATCTGTACATATCTGTATGTACAAAGTATACAGATATACACGAGGAGAGAGATAGGAATTTCCCATCCTATATACCAAATGCATCCCTATAATAAAGCAAAATAACCAAAGATTCTAAAATGTCTCTCTCTACAGAGAGAGACCCAGCCGCCTTTTATCCTACTGTATAAAACCCACTAAATTCATTTGCTCGATTGCCTTGAGTAAACTCATTTATTCTTAAAATTCCGAGTACAGATGAATCCAGGACTCACTACTTAGATTAACTAATTATAATTCGTTAGTTATTTCTTGACCGGATCAAACCTGAACACGGATTAAAATGGTAGATTCATATTTTGAATTCACTTTCTACAGATAATCTCGTCCGCATAAAACATGTGTACAACAAAAACTATATATATACATAGATATTTGTCTAAAATTTCAAAACTTTCCATTTTGGTTTTTTTATTCATTTGGATTGTGTAGCCTCAGAGTAGACGTTAGATGAAGCCCTACTAGATCTCTAGATTATAACCTTTTCATTTAGCAGAATTCAGAATACAACGATCCAGCCATTGAATAATCTCTACCCATATCTTTGAAATATCTCTTAATTTGTTGACTTTCGACTTTTGGACTTGTGACAGGTGAACGGTAACACATGGAAAAATTGTACGGAAATGCATAGCACAATTCATTGTATAGCTCGTAGCTCGTCGTAAATAGCAAAAAATATTAACAGGAGAAGGAAGCATATATATATATATATTTAGTATTTAGTATTTATTTATTTTGTACTATTTTGCTTCTCATTGTACGTGTACACAAATGAAGGTGCGCAGTGTGCAGCTGGATATATACGTGTGCGTATATGTACTATGTAAATAAGTACATACTATTTTACCCTACAATGTAGGGTAAAACATTTACTGTAAATAAAACTGTCTCTGTACAACTGGTACACGACAATACCCATTCCATTCACTATATCATATGTACACACAACGGGCACAATTCAGATTTGAATTGATAAAATGAAATAAAATACAGATACAAAATACAAGTGTACAATGTATACGCAATTCAATTCTACAGGTATACCTATACTCTGATGGAGACAGCAAATTACACAGCATATTTTTGAACTATACTGTATACCACCTTTGTTAAATCTGCTATAATATTTACTGCATAAAATTCTGTTGCATTCCACTCGCCTTTTTTATGACAGCTGACAATCTGCCAACGCAAATTCCATACTACTTTTTTTATTAATCATACATAATTTCGTTAGTCCATGCTCGAACAACATGCAAATTATTTCATTGACTATATACATTGTATGTATTGGATGAATTTAAGGCTTCGGTCTGGCATGGGACTGAAAATAGACAGTGCGTGTACACATTTCAAATCATATAGTGACAATTACATGCGTTTGTGTGTGCAAACTTGTAAACTATACTAATTTCAGTTCCTTCTTATTGTCTCACAATATCCGAGGTTGCAAGTCGAAAGTTGAAATCTCATACCTGTAAGTCCTGTAACTGAACATTTTTTTCTACATTAATGTATACAGACTCCAGAATAATAGCAATAAAATAATTCCTGCTGTATAGTATAGGATGGATAAGGATGATAGTTCAAGAACTTGTAAATCAAAAGGTGAATTCACATACGAACTATAATGACTATTCTTCTCGCTTCGTATTTCAAAAGCCCTGAACTTAAACTTTTAACACTTGTTCACTTACTATTTCATAGTTAATAAGAGCTTTTACATAATTAATTAGCATAATAATAGGAGAGAATGAAAAGAACAGGAGGGGAAGAGTTGGCAAAGATTCAAAGGGGAAAAAACACGGCTCAAGTCTCCAAATTTCTAGTTTGTAGTCTCTGTGTTTTGTACACATGCATATACAGATGCATACACATACCACATCATATATAGAGTAATAATTATCGTAAAGGTCAGTATAAGGATTCAAATTCAAGCCGTAAAAGCATAATAAAATATTATAAATTATAAAATACATGTACAAAAGTTGAATATGGACAACTATTAGCTACTTTACATGAAGCAGTCTTTTTAAAAAATTATATTACAAGATGTCATATACAGGTAGGTAAGTGTACAAAATGCATGCGGAAAAGTTATCCTCCAAAGGACTTACCAGTTGTACTGATTAACGCCATAATTTCTCCCCCTCTGAGGTCAAAGGAAATTCCATCGAGAACTCTGGCTTTACCAGAACCTCGACCAGACAGTTCATAACTCAGTCCTCGAACCTAATTTGATATAATTAATAATACATAAAAAAAACACAATTACTATTAGTACATAATTAAGATTTGAGTATATCGTATATATGGGAATATATTTCATTGGGTAGATTGAATGGAGCATTACAAATTAAAAACGACGGCGAATGATTGACACTTGAAATGCTAAAAAAAACCTAACGGTACGCCTAATGCATTTAATTATAAATAGATTTTGCAAAGTGCGAATCCCGAATTCAGAACTGCAAATGACACATTCACAATAAGTGTACATTGACAAACGACTGCAGAGGTATCTGCATATATAAATGAGAAAGAGTTCAAATGTTTCAAATTAAATCAAAACATTCTTTTGATGACCATTTCTGCCAGAAGGGACATTTACACGATTAGAATAATAATTTTTTTTTTGGTATTTTATAACAATGTCAATAAATAATTGAATACTCTGATAACGGAATAGCAAATAAGGGTTATTTTCCAATTTAGAACCAATATCAAATGGTATAAACTCTTTGTGCTTGTAAAAATACATTGTATGTACAATGGTGAAAATGAAAATGAGCAATAATAGTATAATACACATGCATGGTAACCTTATATGACAAATGTATGTATGCATTAATGTTTTACTGTAATTTGAGACGGCAAGGAATGAAGACATTCATAAGAACATGTGTGTATACATATGAAATTTGCGAATGAAAAATGCAAATAATAATACCAAGAGAGGATGAATGAAAGGTTATACATATTCCTTTTCCTTGTCAGTTAGTCAGCTTTTAGCTTGAACACCTATAACATGACATGATAAATGAGCACAGTACACACAAGAGACAGAATGAAGGAGATGTGCTTGAAGTCTTCAGGATTAGAATAGATTTTATACCATTTACAATTTTACACGGCATGCTCTATGACTATACATAATTGCATATTAAACTCACAGTTGGAGTCGGACACTGAAAAAAAACACTAACTAAACTAACTAATACTATACATTGATATTTACTCACTTTTGTAAATACTCACATTCACAAAACCATCATGAATCATGACGGTTTTATGAAATTTGTACAAACAAAATATGAAGCATGAGAATAATTAAATACTTGTTGATCATGCTTCTCAATTCTCGTTAATACATTAAAGTTAATGTACAACAGTCTACAGTTCTGTAGACTGTTGTACAATCATTTCACTAAAATGTAAGAGCAAAGATACCAATGTACATTTTCGCATGATCTCAAGTTATGTAGCTTTTGTTTTGTCTTCCATACAGAATCTATATTACAGGCGAGTCTGTTGTTAGTGTTACTCATTCTCTCTATACATGTATAAGATTATTATTGTAATGTTCTCCGAGAGACTCCTTGCTTACTTACTCACTGCTGTTTTTCATTCAAGTGTGTATGGAGGTGACGAGTACAAATTGGAATTCTGTCCAACTCATAGCCACGGTCAAGGAACCGTTTACAACACAATACAGACATACATATCCTTATAGGTGTTTTCCTCTTCGAAGTTCGAATACACACAATTTTGGTTTAACCAAAATATAATATATTTGTTCGGATACTTTCATTACTAAATTATGATATGCTACTGACAACGGAATTACTGTATATCTTTACATACACACATACAATAAATATGCCATCTGAATTTTTCATTCTTATTTTCGCACTGTAAAGTTGACTCCGTAACGTAAGTTTTTACATTTGTATTTACCATGTGTAAACGAAACAATTAAAAATCCGCGTCTCAAAGTCTCAACAGTCAAAGCTCAGAACCCACATTAGAGCACTTGACTGTTGTACAAAGAATATATATATAAATGAACCTTTTCAAAATATACACGAGTCATCTCTCTTCTTATGCCAACTTTGACTAGCATTTTTTTGAAAGCTAAATACTCGAGTATTTAATGTTTAATATGGTGGATTAAATAATGTGTTGCAGTTATGATTATAATGCGCGACTTTTTCTATACGTTATACATGTGTGAGCAGTTCAGCAAAGTAAACCAAAAGATGCAAGATGTTGTATTTTATATGTACATATATATATATATATGTATCTTACGTTACCTGTAAATGTGGATGCTTAAAATAAGTGTCTTGTGAATCTCCGTCCAGTGCACCGGCGACACTCCCATCACCCGGATGCATTGCAGAATAAAATGAATGGCCACCATTGATAACTCCCGTTTTGTGAGATTGACTTCCTCCGACTCCATTGAGAAGACCCGGCCGAGATTGACGGGATACAAGGGATATCTGTATAATACACATTTTTTTATATACAGTTAAATCTCTAATCGTGACAGTATAAGTGTTCAGTTTAGGTAGTACTTTAGCTATATTTGGAAGGAAAATGATATAATATGTGTGAAATTCGAGTCTGTCTGACCTGTGAACCATTTTTGGAGATGGGTCTCATCATTTGCGGCTCGTGAATTAAATTAGCTTCACTATTGGCACCTCGTAATTTTCTATTATCCCTAGTAGTGGCACTTTGAAATCGATTATTGACCATGCCCTCTCGCAAGTCAGTTTCAGACCGAGCTCTCCCATTCCGAAGAACATGATCCCCATGATGCGGTAAAGTATGTCCGTGACCATGTCCATGACCACTTACTCCCCTCTCTGTCAGTCTTGAGCGACTTCTCTGGTGTCCTGGATGAGGTTGATGTTGTTGTTGCTGCTGATGATGATGGATATTATTATGTGTCATTGGACTATGATTCCTCTCATCCGCCGAGTCATATCCACTGGAAGCATCTTTGTGTAAAGGTAAACGATTTGGTGGAGAGGAGACTGCGGGTGGGAATACTCGAGGTAGTCCAAATTTTAGGTAGGCGTACATATTGGAACCCAATTCGGATCTGGGAGCGAGTCTGGGATGGCGTAATATGGACTGAACTGTTTGTTCTCTCAATTGAAAATTACCATATGGGAGAGGAGACCTTTCATCAGAGCCCAGAGCGGAGTCGGTAAAATCCGAATTTAAATTTTGACGGTATATGGACCAAGCATGAAGATCCTCTGCTCCACTCCCACCTCCTCCCACATGTTGACCTCTCGTCATTTCATGATCCGAATGTGCCGGCATCACGTAGCGACGATCTGTTTGTTGTTGTTGTTGCTGCATTTCCCACATTTCCTGCATTTTCCTTCTTGTATATATCTTTATTAGTTTATTATATTTTACTGTTGTCTTTTTTTTAACTTTCTTCCTCGAAAATTTTAAATATTCGATAGAGGAAATTGGAGATTGAAGAAAATTAGGGACATCAATTATATTTGATCATAAAAACCACACGCATGCACACACGTTCACTAATTTTTCATGCCTTTTTTTGTGCATGTGATTTTGTTTGATGTCTTTTTTTCTAACTTTTGGTTTCCTTTTCTTCTTTTTGTGTTGTGTATGGATTATATTTGTATATTATTGGTATACTGGTCGTATCTTTTGGTTTTTCGTTTGCGTCTTCCAAGTCATTGAACTTGTACTTGGACGTGCTCGAGCAAAATCGAAAAAAACGGTCGTGTGATGTCTTTATTGTTGAATGGTTTTTTGTGCGTGATGTGTCTTATGTCCCGCGTCACAATCCAATTTCACATACACACATATCATATATCACACAAAAAAATCTATCTCTCACTCTCCACGATCATCTGCCTATATACATACATATATTGTCATATATATTGGTATGTTCGATATTCACTTCCGATATCTACTACTTTTTCATTTCCGATCACTATGTTTCATTTAGTATCAAATGTATATATGCACTTCCCATTATAGACTCGAATCGGCATGAGATGTAAGGGCATTGATCACTTATTGGGAAGGGATTTTTTTTGCCGTCAATTTTTATAAGTACATATACTTTTCAAACGTCCTCACTGAACAATGAAAATGCAAATTGGAATTTCTTTAATTACACATACACTGTCGGATGATGAGCAGATGAGCAGCAATTAAATCTTACGAACCATACTTGATAATATCAGCTGAAAGTTAAACTCGTATATATTATTATAGTGATTACAATAAATTATGCACAAATATAGATTTTCCTGGTCTTCGAGATTCTTCTATTTGGTCTTTATCGTGCAATCAACTCCATTGTCTTGTCCTATACACATATATCAAATCAAAAATCAAATTCCACATTAAACTAATGACAAATTTTTACATACATACATATTCAACAATTCTTTGATATAGTCGTAATCATTATTAACCTATATATGCCAACGAAAATTAACAAAGGCTAAAACTATTAATTTCCTTTTCGTTTTATCTAACTTTTCCATATGGTCTATGTATATGTATTATATGAAACTCTCGCTCTCTCTCCCACTGTTGGAATTTATTACCTAATTTATCTTTTAATTTGACGTTCCTGTCCACAAACGGAACGTTTTATGTTAGAATTTGAAATTTTGGAATTTTAATACGCTCGTGATTACACTTAGAGCAGGTTATAATTAATTGTAAGTATACTTAAACAGGAATTTGTCATACCGCTTACGGTTTTGGTATTCGCCGGTGTGTCATGCATTTTTAACTATGTATATTGCATTTCAAGTGGCTTGTGGCTTATTTATACGCAAAAACTTTGAATCAATAATTACTGTGTAACTGTACACATACATAAGTAATTCACCTGTTCCCCTGAAAAATAACTATCTCGTCAATCGTCAATGACTAACAAGAGTCATGCTGTAATTACATTATAATTATGTAGCAATTGCTGTTTAAACGATTTCCTAATAATACCTGATACTCTTGGAAAAGATATATATATATTTGTACACATAAAAGGACTCGGAATTAATGTCAATGGTTTAATACTGTTTGAAAAATTGACGTGTATAGAAGAGAGATGAGTTGAAAGTGAAAATTTACAGGACTCTTGAAAATGTACATTATAACATTATATAATATATAATACCTGCTTTTGAGTTTGAAAGTTTTGATGTGGTAATAATGTCAATGTTGGAGAAATGAATCGAAAGGATATTGCGGATGGAGTCCGTGTGTGAATTTTTACTATCGCAAATTATATACATCAAGAGTTTTTTTAAAAGGATAATGATGCGGAGAGTGTCGTCTCAAATTTCTCTCAAGCTTCAAGAGGAAAAAAGGGAAAAAATCTCAAGATTCTCGAGTATACCATATGTATCATTATAATATAGAGATGATGAAGAAAAATAGAAACATGGAGATGGAGGAGCCACAAAATATAAAGTCAACGACAACGACGACGAGGAAAGAAAATGAAAAGACAACGACGACAAGTTTTTAAGTGTGAATGACGAGAGAGGATGAGAAGAAGAAAGGAAGAATAATTTTGGTTTTCTATAAGGAAGAGAAGACACGCTAAAGACGAGACGAGAGAAACATGGTAAAAACTCATGCATTACACGATGTAGAGATATTGTAAATATCCCTATAAAATGGAAATAATAACTATAGGATATATATATATAATATATGGCATATGCCAACACATACTATTTTATAGTTTTTATACTGGACGTGGATGTAGACAAGGTTCAGATTTTTGCGAGAGATTATATTATGTATAAGAAATTCTAGTTGAAATGTTTAACGAGCGTATCGAAAATGCGGCGAAGGAAATTTTGTCAGAACAAAATGTGGAATCAAGCTTCAATGTCTAGAATATGAAGTATATATTTACAAAATGTATATTATTATCTTTCAAATGTTTATACATACTTCATACACACTTTTTAATTATAATTCTGTCCACAAGTTTGATTTTTCAAAATTTCATTTGTCTAATCTCTTTTTTAAAAAAGACCCCCATATATACGTTAATGATCCTAAAATATGTTATTATTTGTCGAAAATGAATAATCTAAACAACAGCTTGTTCTAAACAGGGACAAGCAATTCTCAAACTGAATTTGGATTTCGAAAGGAGTTTTACATATCAACCGCACTGCATATGTTACACAACAATCTGATTTTTAATGTGTCTCATAATCTGAATTACCTATACCGGTAAAAAATGAAGTTTTTCATTTAAAATTGGCCTCAATTATGTAGTAACTTAGCATCTTCAATGAATTTGAAAATGAAATCTGAAGTACTCGAATGTTTTAGCTCAAGATTATAATATAAAACGAAAGTAAACCATGGGAAATGATAATACATAATAACAATCTGATGATATTAATCACATGCTTCTTCCCTTGCCATTAATTTTGTTATCGCGTTACACAAAACTCTCCTTCGATAATTATTCTTGAGTTTTACCTTGTATTTGTAAAATAAAGTTGAACTTTGTGGTGTGTCAATGTCATCCCCCACGATCAAAACTTTGATGTCCAACAAGAGCGTTTAACTGAATAATAATTTTCTTACACTCACAGATTTGAATTATTCGTTTCAAAATAGTCACACAACTTCATTCTAAAAAAATTACACTTGCACTATGATCATTAAGTAAATCAGACGACAGGATTTACGGGGGAAAAGAGATGGTACTTCACAAATAACGACTTGTCACCTTTTCTTCTCCTTTGCATCCATGATGCAGATAATCATGTTGATGACGACTACACAAAGAAAGATGCATCCACTTGTGTTTATTTGAATACTTATCACTGTTAACTGTAAGACACTTTACGAATTTAAATGAGGATGATGACGGAATGGAGAATATATATGTGTATACAGTATAAAGATAAAACAAAGTGCAGCACACACAAGTTAAATCTTTCAATTTAAAAAAAAAACAAAACAAAACTGGTAAATTTTGTGTTGAGTGTATTGATTTGGATTGGAATAGAAATTTAAAAGTTAATGTACAAGTTCATTGATGTTGTCACATTTGTAATAATAAAATATTTAATGAGAGGAGACTATATATGAGGTCGGACTTAATATAATGGAAATGTGTATTATAGAGTATTAGCAGACGACTGCAAAAAGCAACAGACTCTCTCGTGTCTCTTTTTCTCTGGTCACTGGCACGTTCATATGGAGACATACAATAGAAAGAAGCAACAAGTTTCTTGGGCTATAGAGTACTAAGTACTGTATAGTATATCTTTTACATATGTATAGGTATACAGGTAGGCTGTAAACTCAAATGTAATTACATATCATATATAATGAAAACACACGCACTCACAGTTTATATGTACATGTGTATATCGTATACATCATCACTTTAAATCACATCACCTTCTCAAGGAAAATCCGCCTTTTGCGATTAATGATGAGAGTGTAAGTATTTACGAAGATGAGAGAAAAATATCAAGGTTGAGAAAATAAAAATTCTCTTATCGTGTGTGTTCACAAGCTTTCTTCTATTCTTCTCCTTTTCTATTTCTGATTTCTTCAGAGACAAATATAACGAACAATACGCTCCTTGAGAGGTTTTCTGCAACATATATAAGAAATAATATGTAATAGAACCAACAACAATTATCAGTTATTATATCATTTAACCCTAATACAAGTTGCGACATTTTCAAACTGAGTATACTGATTACTCTTGACTTGAATTATAAACCAAACAAATTTTCATATTTAAAAACACAATTTTGTCGGGGCCTTTGACTCGGTTTTTTTTTCAAATTTGAACATCAGGAAAATGAAAATGTGTAAAGTATTTTGATTTTCAAAGTATTACTATATATATACGATTTTCAATTTTCCTAACGGACAAATAGAAGTATGTATACATAAATATATATTGTCATATAACAATCATTTAAAATTTAAAAAACAAAACTTCAAAATGGTCAGTTTGTACCTGTCAAGATTCTGTCATCGTACTGTGTCATTCAGTGTTGTTTTTATTCTTTTCTTAAATAACGTTGTTTAACGTAACTATTGCACTGCACTTTGAATAAATGTGTTTCTTCAGTTAAATATGAGTTAAACAGTTTCTATTTGTACATGTATAATATACTTATTTCACTACTTACTAGAATAAATTTGAACTTGAAGACGTATATTATCAAAATGTATATGTAAAAAAAAATTCAGTCGTATTTTATGTAATGTACTGTCTATAAATACAACTAGTATACTGTCGAAAAATGTGAACAGTGAAATTTCAAATTGTTGACTATTTCATTCCCATTCGGTATCTCTCTCTCTCTTTCCCTCACTCGTTGTACCTTCTCATACCTGCGTGTGTATCAAGTCAACTAAACAGTGTACATAGACATAATACATATAGTAAAAAAAATAAAGTAGGTATTATAGAAAAGGGACAGGAGAGTTGGTTAGGCTTATTACATAGTGAACAGTGAACATGCAGGTGTGTACATATATTCACATGGGCTGTACATATATACATGTACGGATGAAAATGGAAGGTACCTCAAGCTCATGTATACTGATATCCGAAACATTTACATAGTAGGTACATATGTATACAACTTCAAATAGACTTATGCACAATATGTACAATACTTAACATTAATACCTGTACATATAGGCTTTAAAATCCCACAGAGTACATATATTTGAAGCTCAAGAAACCCAATAATTATTCTCTATACTAGTGTGTAGTATCAAGTAATTCAAGTGAGTAATACACGGAATCGTTGATGATGATGATGAGGAGGAGATGAGAATAAGAATTTGATTAGAATAAGAAAAACATGGCATTAGCATGAAGGATTGAGTATTAGGCTGGAATGTGAATGTGAATGAAAATGAAGGGAGTGGAAGTAACTTGTGTGCATGTATGTACATATCTTATATATAATATTGTAAGAAATAAAAATATAATTATAACTTATAACTATATACATACACAGGTGCAGGCGAGAGAAATGTTGAGAGAAATGTTCATCAGAGAGTCTTTGCTTGTTTTGAGTATTAAACATTGGACACGTCCTCGTCGTCATATGTACATATAACCCTCCTCATACAATTCCAGTATGAGTTAGTCAAACAAAAATACAATACAAAAAATACCTCATGTGTATGTATATAAGTAAGTACATACAGTTTGAATCTTGAATATATATTTTACAGGTTGGAGAGTGTAGAATTGAGAGTTTTAGTGGTAAGTGGCATAAGAGAATAAGAGAGTGCTAGTGTTAGCGTTTGGCTTCCACAATATCAACTCGACTCAAAACCTCATAGACTTTTGTGCTGGCTCCTCACTCTCTACTCTACACTCTATACACATATACACTTACATCGACCGTAGTGGATTTTTGTCAATGTGATTCAACTTTTCAACTTCATCTCGTTTGTGTTTTGTACAGTGTGAGTGTGTGTGTGTTGAAAAGCTACAGGTATACAGAAACCAAAAGGCTCTGAGGAGAGTTGAAGCCGAGCCCATTCCTATTTGTATTCATATATAGACGTTGAAAAAGCATTCAGAATTAAGAACCCTAGTCGGCAGGTTATTCACTTTTTCTGTTTCTCTATACATATATATTTTTTTGCAATACATAATGTACCCATCATATATCTCTATATACCTTTACTATATGCAATCTACCACACAACAATGCATCCATGCATATAGGAATATGCATATGTACCTGGAAAAGATCATTATATATATATTATGGCCCATAATTTATGGGGTATTAGATATACCTGGGACTAATTTACCCCCGTTCAAAATGTTCAAATTCCACTGGGTCTTACATACATAGTTTATTCCATTCCCTTCAAAACTCACCTGTATGCACAAACTTATATGCACCACGCGTAATATTAAGAATTCACCTGTTGCTTCTGCTCCTCGTATCTACACGTATTTTCTGCCTCGGTTTGAACATGCATCACCTTTTGAGACCTAAAAGTGATACTAGTCTGGTTTTTTTTGGACCTGCATGGATCCCAATGTACCTATATACCATGAGTTATTTATCCATTTTAATGATAATTGTTATGGAGAAAATGTAGTTCAAATGCACAACACACATGTCCCTTTTTTTTTAGACTGGTCTTGAACCTGTAATGGTGTAATGGGAATTTATATAGCCATGTACCTAAATTTAAATGATTTTAATCGTCTAATTCAAATACTTTATTTTAAATTCTAAAACAGCATAATTCAAAAATGCATATACATATTTACAGATTTATATATATAGCGATTTGAATTTCAATCAATATATGCATGTGTAATTCCAAATTCCAAAATTTGGAATCCAAATTCCAACCCCACAGTGAGAAAAGTGACTTTATTTTTTTTGAATGATTTGACTTTGGAATACCAAACTATTTTACGAATGCACAAAATTCCAAAAGGTATCAGTCACCCATAAGTACTAAGTACTCCAAAGTCATTTTTAAAAATCCGTTAAAAATTAAATTTAATGCTCATCACCCTCTCTTTCGCTTGAATTTTCCTCATACTCTGTATTTACATACTGTATACTTACTTGAATTTTGTTTTTGTTGATTACTCATTCTGTTTATAGACAGGCTTGTAATTTAAGAAAAGTCAACGTAGTACATAGACTAGAAACTTTGTTTATTCTATGTAGATAGATTAAAACTATAACTAACGATCGCAAAACCCAAGACCAAGGAGATGAAAAGATTGTCGATTTTCTATGTATATAGTCATTTCTTAGCCTTCAAAGGTGGAATGTAAAACTTAGAACATATTAAAAGTCTTTTCCTATGGAACGTGCCCAAGTAAATTACTTGAAGGCAATGATTCATTACGAATGAAAATAATCAAAAGTGATTTGTCCTTTGATATTTGACAGTATTTTCGAGGTGGAGAGAGGAGGATGAACAGAGGGGCAAGAATCGGGGCTGATTGAGTCAAATGTCTTGTTGTGTTTAGAGCGTAGACTCGTAGAGTGTTGGGAACGCTCAACAGTGGTGAGTTTGTGTTCGTATGTGCAGGATAAATATTTTCTCGCAATAGTATACAAAACTTTGGGTATATATTGTGTGTATATTTTAGTTTACAACCGTGTGAGGTTTTCACAAGTATTTTCCATAAACTTTGAAATCCTAAATAGAAAGGTTATTTTTATAAAAAAATAAATATAGTACATATTATACTTGTATTACACAATCGCCGTTACTTTAAGACTCAATTTTCAAGTTCTTTACAATTATATAGGTATTGAGATTTCAATGCAAAATGTCAAGAAGCAGTTCACTGTTGTCTGTAGATTCATTAAGTGTTTATTAATTATAACATTCAATTGTGATTGTGAGTAAATTGTCATATATGTGTGTGTTTGGTTGTATTTTCGATTTCAGAATTTGTATACTGATGACTTTTCATGATATTCAACAAGAATAAAATATTCAAAGGAACAACACAACCACTAGAATTTATTATTGACAACGATGTCCACGATAATGGGTCCAAGCGACTATGTCTTGGAATCCGTCAATTTGTACTACACAGGACATGTAAGAAATTTTCCTCGTATTTATGTATATACTCCACAAATTCGTTTTGCACTATGTACATTTAAAATTTAAAACATGCTAATAATACTGGATAAATGACTATATAATTTATAGGTAGAGCCTCCAACATGGATGAAGCAATTGACGGGGACGACAAGAAGTGGAATGATTTTACGTGATGTCTCATTTGAAGTCCGTGAGTACTCTCTTGTTTTCATCATTATATCTTTTGGTTTTCTTAGTCACAACGACATAATTTAATGCTTTCTGCATATACCTATATACATGCACATCCTTCTCCAGTCCATTCGACACTGGTCTTTATGAAAATTTACTCATCTGTTGTTTCGAATTTACAAAAATCTATAGATTCTGGAGAAATTATGGCCATTCTCGGGTCGAAAGGTAATTTAAAATTAATCCAAGATGAGTATGAGTATGTGTATATAAAGTTCAAGCTCAATGTTACTAAATAAATAAATAAATAGGTGAATGTTTCTTGTTTTCCATATGAAATAATTAAAGGTAGCGGTAAAAAAGCACTTTTGGATGTGATTGCTAGTCGGGCATCAGGAGTGAAGAAAGGTTACGTGCTCCTCAATGGAGTGACAATCAACCAAAGATTATTTCATACCGCCGGAAGTTATCTCAGTGGAATGAATGATCGCTTTCTCCAACCAGGCATCACAGTTCATCAAACACTTTACTACCAAGCTTGTCTCTCTCTAAACGTCCCTGCATCCGTTCGAAAAGTTCGGATACGACAAATCCTATCAGACATTGCAATGACACAAGCAGGAGGTAAAATTTCACCTTATTTCTTTTAAAAACGCCCTTAAATTTTAATGCATTTTGATGACATGATGGATAAAGATGTTAGTTCGATTATGTTTCAAACCCGTATATTTCATCTGTATGCAGGTACAAATGTAGATAAATTAACCCCATCCGAGAGAAGACGACTTTCTATTGGGATACAACTAATGAAAGACCCAGGTCTGTAGTATTAATTATAGAATTAAGTATTTGATAATCAGATAATTATAATTGCTCAATGATGATGAGGTTTAATTAATTTTGTTTGTTCGTTTTGCAGTTGTTTTATTGGCTGATGAGCCTGCTTGGAATTTGGATCCATTGAATACATATTTCATTGTCTCAATTTTATCAAATTATGCAAAAAAATATGGTCGGATTGTCATTATGACGATGGAAAAACCGAGATCGGACATTTTCCCATTTTTAGACCGAGTCACATACCTTTGTCTAGGGGATGTCGTCTATTCGGGAAATACCCGCTTGATGCTTGACTACTTTAGAACCATTGGATTCCCTTGTCCCGAAGTTGAAAATCCTTTGATGTACTATCGTGAGTAACGGCAATTTTAACTTGCAGTGCAAACTTTGCACACCAACTTCAGAAACAATAATAATAATTATTGTTATTATTATTATTACTATTACTATTATGAAATGGCCCATTTCAAATGGGAAATGCAATGGAATGTTTTCTCTTTATTTATTCAGTTTGTCTTGCCACGGTAGATCGAAGATCTCACGAAAAGTTTATCGAATCAAATAATCAAATTGGACTTCTCGTGGACAAATTCAAATTAGAGGGGAATCAGTTCCGGAAAGGTGGTTTCTCTGGAGGGGAAGGTAGAGGATCCGTTACGCCATTACATGCTCTCGGTTTTCCAACTTCTCTCAATAAAATTGGGACTTTAATCATGTATGTACTGACATTTAAATCTAAGTATATAATCATTATCATTATAATGAGATTTTTTGCATACACCTATATAGAAGATAAAAGTGCAAATGAAATACTAAAACCTCTATCTTGTTTGTGCATTTGACATTTTCCAGGCGTAATTTAGCTACGACTTTTCTATTCAGCCTCACTGGCCTTCAACAAATATTTTTTCGTTTACTTTTTCTACCGTTTCTATTTTTCATCATTTGGATTTTTTACTTTGGAAAAATGGTAAAACAAATCTAAACGGTTACTTGACTATGTCTATACAGCCAATGAGTATATGAAGATTTCTATTGTATATACATACCTCGTATATATACCTTGTACATTTGTTTCTGGTCCACACAGGGGCAGTTTCAACACACATATGTCACCCAAAACGGTCTCGTTCTCAATACCTTAGCAGTGACTTACTTTTCTGCCATTTGGTCCACTCTAATAACTTGTAAGTATTGGAATATTAATGGGGTCTAATTATAAATTCCGATTATTTTCGAATGTAATAAGTAAGTATACTTATATTATATACATGGAATTTTCTGTGGGTTTTTATACATAGATCAAACACATCGTAAACGGTACTATCAAGAAACACGGGAAGGTCTGTATTCAGGAACAACATTTATCTTTTCCTACAGTTTGGCAGCTTTACCCTTTAACATTGTAACTTGTCTCATGGCTTCGAGAATTGTGTTTGAGTAAGTCACTAGAAAAACATTACTGAACTAAAGTTCCGTGAACAGTATACATATAGTTAATTAATTAATTTGAGAGGGTGTCAAATAAAAGTTTGATTTGAGATAATTAGTTAATTTGTGAATTGATTATTGCCATTTGCAGAGTATCCGGCTTGGAAGAAACAACAGATTGGCTTCTAAGTTTTTGTGTAATGCTCACTTGCTATTTGCTAGCTCAACAGCATACACTTGGAACATTGCTCACAATTAAGAATCGGATTTTAGCTGCAGCTGCACTGATTGCTTTCCATTCAATGACCATCAGCTTGGCAAGTGGGACAGTTCGGACATTGAGGGCACTCCCAGATTGGTTATATTATCTAACATTCATTACACAACCTCGCTATGCTGGTGCATTTCTCAATCAACTCAACTTTCTCCAGTTCAATACGAGTCTCCCTGCATTCAATGAGACGACACAGTTGACACATAGTTGTTCGAATACAGAATTCGGTCGGGGTTGTCGATATCTGAGTGGGACACATTATCTCCGGGAAAGGTATTACTATGAGGGAGATCGAGATGATTTAAACTATTATTTAAATTTTGGTCTTTGCTTTGGATTCCCAATTGTCGCTTTCTTAATCAATCTCATGCTCTATGTGTCCCCTCTGCCTTTATTGGTGAAGAACAAATTCAGAGAATAATCCCCAACTAACATTTTATTTTATGGAATTTTGTCATTATAATATAAGTACATCTGTAGTATTTCAAATATACACTAACATATTATTATACTGTCCTATTTTATCTCTTTTGAGACAACAATGAACATAGATACAAACCAATGCAATATTAGAAACTTATAATACAGAGACTGTTATTATATCTATATCGAGTATATAATACGCTGTAAATTCAGTAAAAAAAATTAGTATATATATTTATGTAAACGAATTTTGAATTCAATTGATTTTATTATTTTATAATGAATAAGTAACTTAATAGTTTGTGCTTTTTGGAATGATACATGCACATACTGAGTGCAATAAAACTACAGAAATGAATACAAACTTTGTAAAAGTCCGTGTTAATTTCCTTGCAAGCCTTGCACAACTACAATAAAATTGTGAAAAACGCGAGTGAGTTTATATATGTAGTTTATGCACAATAAGTCTCCTTATCAAAAAATTCTTCCTCCGAAAGGATGGAAACCTCTCTACCGAATCACCCAAACCATATTAAAACTTAATTTGAAAATAGCTTTTTTTCTTAAAAAATATTAGATCACTTACCTTACTGGAAATATCAAAGAAACCAAATATCAAATAAAATTGAGCTTGACTAAGATTTTATTATTCCACTACTTACTTGACATGAAAAGTCATACCATGTTTTTACCAAAAGAATAACTGAAAATAAACGCTAGTTTGAATTTAAAGTCTTCTGAACTAATGGATATCTGGAGAAAAAAAGCGCAAATGTTACATGAAAAGACGGAATGAAGATTTTAAAAGTAAAATACGTACAACTTGCTTTCCTGACTAACTCACATAAGTTGGGGTAGTGAAATTATGCCTAAGTATGTCAAATTTCGGTCTATGTAGAGTAGAATCAAAAACAAGTTGATGACTTTTCGTTATCAAAATATATTAATTTGAAACAAACTGACTTTATATTTATTCTCTTCATCACTTCTATTATATACACGTATAATAACATTTTAATATACACATTATATGTACACATTACATATACATATTATATATGTATATATTTCATTGTATAGACTAATCATAATGACCGTATTAATTTTACTTGTCACGCCAATTCTGGTCTGGGTGGAAGTCTGAATGTAATTGGCGTTCTGCCTTTGACCGCAAAACGACTCCATGATCCGCGTTGAAAAGAAACTTTGATTTTTGAACTTTTCTCTCTTCTGACTCGTCAAAATAGCCTTCTTTTACTAATTTCTTGAACTTTTGGATTCCAGGAGCCCAACTGCAATTAATATGAATGGACAATGCCCAAACTTACAACACGCGTTACAAAAAGGTCATGATTCCTTCTGAACCAAAATTGGGCTGCAATAGTATGACTATACTATCACTACAATTTTAAATAATTTAATTTTATAATAAAAAAAATATTATGACAAAACTTACCAGTACATGACAACTCCAAGTGCAACGCATGCCATTATAGAGTTTCGACTTAATTTGTTTAAGTATATGTTTAAATGATCTTTGCCCCCTGCTTGGGCAACTCTATCTTTATAGTAGCCCATTGTAGTTCGTCTTTAACTGGAAAAGTTAATAATAAATCCAATTATTGTGGACCACAATTTGTGGTATACCACAATTAAATTGGAAATAGTTGATAATTCGATTCTGATTTGTATTCGTGATTTCACCTGGATCTTACCGCTTTCAACATCTCCGCTAATTTCAAACAGGAGGATTTCGTCGGGTGTTGCTAAAACCTAACACGGAAAATTCTATCACGAGTTTTGGCTATCACGGAAAATTCTATCACGAGTTTTGGCTATCACGGAAAATTCTAT